>VZSZ01011521.1:553139-569386 GCA_013398815.1 Ibidorhyncha struthersii | reverse complement strand
AGTGTCATTTTCTGCAAGCACCCAGGCTTTTGGCATTTTCTGCTTTATTTCCTTATAGGCTTGATAGCGTTTTTTATTCAAACTGACGGCTCTTTCAGCCAGGATAAACCCAAGGATAACAGCCATGTACGCAGACACAGCTGAGCACAGATCCAAGACCAGCCTCAAAAGGCATCACCCGCCGGAGCCGACAGAGCAGCGCACAACACTCAGCGTCCCCGCAGGGGGTCTGAGCCCGCAGCAGGGGGCCAAGGCAGACACGAGCCAGCATTTCACCCGAGCAGCTGCCCGGAGCTGTACTCACCTTCTTCTCTCTTTGGTGGACTCTCCATCAGCACCGGCTGCGGCTTCGGCTCTGCCTGGGGAAGCTGAGGGGCCAGGGGAGGCTCTGAGCTCTCCGTCTGCCGCGCCGGTGGGGCTGGGACCTCGGCAGCCTTCGCTACCTGAATTTCCACACGCTTGGTGGCCGCGTCGGGCACAGGAGCGTTGGCCGTCTCAGCTCTTCGCTGGGGCATCTCGGGTATCTTTGACGCCGGCGCCTCCACCCTCCGGAGACCCGGCTCCTGGGGCTTGCCGAGGGTGATCTCAGTCCTCCTTGGGGTGGGCTCGGGGGGTTTGTGCCCCAGCACATCTGCTCTTTTGAGGCCAAACCTCGACAACCCCGAGGTGGAGTTCTCCACCTGCTTGGATGAGATGTCAATGGAGATTTCTGTTCTTCTGGACACCGGCTCGGGCAGTTTGGGTGCAGAGAGCTCCACTCTCCTCAGAGAGGGCTTAGGTGATCTTTGGCCTGTGGGGTCCGCATGTCGGGCGGATGGCTCCGAATTCCTGGCACCGAGTTCCTGAAACTTCTGTGTGGAGCTGGACACGGCGGACCTGAGGAGGGGGTTCGGGGTCCGTCTTTGTGGGGTGGAGGAATTTGAAGACTGATCTACCTCCTCGACCTCAAAAGATCTTTTCAGAGCTGAAAAACACAAAAAGGAGTTCAGAATTTAGTTACCATCCACTTGAGCATCTCAAGAGACGCCTACAGACACTGCCTGAGGCTCACAACCCCACTCCCGCTCCTCCACCTGACAGCTCATAACCCCATTTAATGCAGGTGGGGACGGAAGGCCAGGCTCTGCCTCTTCAGGCAAGTTACAAACCCAGTAACAAAGCCGTAACGAGAGCCAGAAAATCCAAGCCCAGAGCAGAAACCACCCCTGCGCTGCCCTCCATCCCACCCGCACCCCACACGTGCTCGGAGGGGAGCAGAAGGCCCCACGGCGGAGCAGAGCACGGCACAGGACTCGGGGGCAGCCGGCGATCCAACTCCCAACGCCTCCCTCTCACATCCGAAGGATGCGCAGATAAACACAGGCTTCCCAGTGAGCGCTGCCAGAAAAATCCAAGTTGGGAATGGGAAAACAATCCCAGGAGAGCACCAAATCCATATAAATGCGGCAACAAAACCAAGGGCGGCAGCCACAGAAGCTCATATCCTTAAAAACAATCCTAGAGATCACCTGAGCCAAAGACCGAAGTGCTTTGAAAACATTAACAAGAGACCCTGACGCAAGGAAGGAGCCAACTAGGAGGCCTTAGGGACATCCTAAAATCTCGGCATCGTCATCCCCATTTTACCAGCGGGGAAGTTAGGAGGCAAAGAGAGACGGATGCAACATCAGATCAGGTGTTCTGATTTACGCTTGAAGAGGTGGCGGTCCTGCCTTCACCACAACCCAGCACCACGCAGGACCTGTCCCCACGCTCTCAGCTGCACTAGAGGAGACGCACAGGTCACCCCGTGTAGTGGAGCGGCACTCAGACTGAGTTCCCATCGTTTGGCTCTGTCCGTCACACGGGTCCCCCTCAGCACACAAGAGTTACATAGGAATGAAACCCCCAAACTCCCTGAGCCAGGAGCACATCTAAGGAAACCTGATGGACGCTGGTGCCAGACCCTCTGCTCGGGGGCACAAAGCATCACCGAAGGAAGCCTCCATCCATGGAGAAGTGGCTCCCGTCCCAGCCACACAGTCGAAGGCCAGTAGCTGCCTGACCGCATCTTAGTTCACGCCTGGACATCCACATGTCCCCCACTCAGCCCTTCACACCCTGCTCCAGCCAGTCCTCTTTAAAGCAGCAGATGCCCGTCAGCCCAGCAGACCCCCCCTGCCCCACGCAGGAGCCAACCGGGTGGAAATGAAGGGCTGAACTTCACGGGAAGGGGGGGTGAAACACAAAGAACCACTGCCAGATCCCATCCAAACACCACAGGCTGCCCATACCCCCCGTGCCCCCCAGCACCCAGGTGGGCGCAGGACGAGGCACAGCCTTGGGGTCCCAAAGCAGCCTCCATGAAGTGAGGCCGGGCCAGAGTGGCGACAGCCTCTGCGTGATGACAGCCATACTGATAATGACCGGCACAACCCTGAGTAACGAGTCCACCATCCTTTCCATCAACAGGATGATATCAGTGAGATTTAGCCTTTAAAAACCCAGGCTTGAGACCACACAGGGCACCAGGAGCTGGGGGGAGAGACTGGAGCACAGCCTTCCCTCAGCCTGGGATGTCCACCCTGGAGCACAGCCTTCCCTCAGCCTGGGATGTCCACCCACCCCTGGGGTGGAGCTGGAGAAGGGCCACCATGTGGGAAGCACTTCCTCTGCTCCACGGGGCTGCTCCGACCCCCCGGGTACATGGCCAGGAGGTGTGAGGACCTGGGGACCCTCCATCCCTTGGACACATCCGTTCGCTGGAGAGGAGCCATCTGGCTGGGCTGGGTCCAGCCGGCGGGACTGGGGGCTGTCCACGTGGCAGCCGTCCTGGCTCTGCCCCACCAGCAGATTGCAAACGCAGCTGCTGACACTCGCCGTCCCCCGCGCCAGGCAGGGCAGGCAGCAGACACGGCTGCCACCCTCCTGGGCAGCAGGGCCCGGGGACAGCCATGGCCCCATCTGTGGCAGCAGCTCCGAGGGGTCCCAAAGGAGACGGTGAGGGAAGCGAGACCCTCGGAGCTGGGGCTCATATGTCGGACAAGGGGTTAAAGTCTTAGGATACAGGCTTTGGGCTGCTCCCCCTTTTTGGGGGGAATACCCAAAACCTGTTAAATATGAACACCAGGCTGCAAAACCAGCCAGAACGGGCACTGCAGAGGCTGGGACCAGGACCCTCCCCAGGATGCTCCGTATTAGTGATCCAGCAAAAGCCCCTTCCAGGAGCCCCTCCATGCTCAGACAGACAGACATGGGCACAGACACACAACCACGTCCCCCAGTTGTGGTTCAGACCCCAGCATGGGAACCCCCAAAAAGCGACGGGTGCCTGGGATGGGCTCCCGGGGAGGGGGACCCGGCTGGCGTGGGCAGGGAGGGATGCACGGGGCGATTCCCCCTCAGCATTAACCTGACGGAAACAGCACCGCGGCCGCCGTGTGGCTGAGAAGACAGGAAAGCACCAAAGCACAACGCACAACATCCACCACGTAAAACCCAGGAAGGGCCCCGTGAAGGGCACTTGGTGACAAAATGGTCTGTCCTGCATCTCAAAAATATTCAGACATTGGTAGAAGGATGAAGGGAGGCAGTAAAGAAAAATAAAGATGTTTTTCCACTATTTTATCTGCTCTGTTTTCTGCACCCCGCAGAGCCCTCCCCAGCCATGTCAGCACCTGCTTGCAGAGGCGAGATGCTCCCTGCAGCACTTTCTGCCCCGTGGCCTACGCTCGGCACGTCTCATGTCTAAGTCTCAGTTCTCAGCACCCCCAGAACAATTAGTCCAAAAAAAGTACCACCCTCGAGAGCTGTTCTGACATGTCGGTAACTCTCAGGTCTCCAAAACTGAGCTGGAGCTCAGACCCTCCAGCACAGATTTTTCTATCGTTTTTCTTCTGCCATCACACCCTTAATCCAGAAAGGAACATTTTAGCTATGTTTTTTTCCCCAGAATTCCATGTTTAAAACAATGCACCAGTCAAGCCCAGTTTGTATTTTGCAGGAAAACAAAGGGAGCGGAAGGGACAACCCAATGGGGAGCCTTTCCCCGGCCTCGAGCAACGCCGGGCAGGGGAGAGCAGTGGAGGACATGGCCCGGCCAGGCGCTGCCAGCCCTGATGGATGCGATCTCGGTTTTGTCCACGTCAGGCTTTTAAACCTGCTCGCCGCTCCTCCAGCCAGCCAGCTCAGCCTCATTTTATTCCCTTTGACAAAGGAGCCTAATAACCTCATGACAGATGTGTCTGGAGGAATAGTTTGAAAGTCAATGCTCTCAAGGAACCCGATAGCAAAGGGAACGCTGGCGAGTATCCTTCCTTAACGAACATTCCCTTGGAAATTTCTCAATACGAAGCGGTTTCGGGATTTCTTTCTGACCCGGTAATGAGCTCTGGATACAAACTGCCCCACTGACCTCCAGGGTTTATTTCACGAACCACCTCCAGCATCTCAGCTCCTTTGAGTCCCCCTGCCCCTCGCTTCTGCCAAAAGAAATGGTGGCAGCAGCAATCGGGTGGTGGGGCACTCGATGGCAACGCTGGAGCTGCTGTGCATGGCCCTATCTTTTGACCTCAGACCTCTCAAAGTGCCCCAAGCCGGGGATCAACCTGCCCAACACCACCGGCCCGGGCTTTCTGGAGCACAGCCATCCCCTGCCGCTTATTGAAGGGCTGGACTGAACACAACACACATACATGGCTTTTCTCCAGGTCTTTCTGGGCCCCGCTACAAAAAGGAGAAAAAAGGTCAAAACCCAGACACAAAGGGGTTCAAAAAGCCTAAGGAAGAGCTGCAAAACCATGATTACAGCCGCGGGAGACTCCAGGCATCCAAATAAAGTCTCCCATGCTGATGCTGTGGCTCCAACGAGCAGTAAGGGGGTACGGAGGGGCTGTGCAAGGAACCGTCAGCCCAGGAGAGGGTTGGAAATGGCTCAGCACAGTTTCTGACAGCAAAATCAGGAGGACTCCCAGGTCCCAGAGGCATGCCCTCCCCAGTAGTGTCACTGATTTGCCTAGGGACAACCCAAGAGCTTTCCCACCCAGGGCACTCTGCGGGGATGGGATTTCCATCTCGTGTCTCCGGTTGCACGGGGATTTTGGTACCCAGCTTGTCCTGCCGGCGCATTTGGCCACTGCCCGGAGAAGGTCAAACACCCCATGCATAAGAAAAGAGAGGGACCGTGACCCACAGGGTTTGTGTTTCCACCTTCGAGACAGAGACCCGCTGCCATGAGCATGATCCTCAGGGATGCCACCTCCACTGATGCTGGCCCTTAGCGTGGCCGAGGACAGCCACGGCTCCCCTGCTCCGCATCGCCTCTCTCCTGCTCCTTGCACAGAGAAGAGGAAAAGACCTCAGGAAGCAAAACAACTCTCGAAAAAAGAGAAAAAGCTTAAAAATAGCCTGTCCTACCCAGAGCCAAGAAAGGAAAGTAAACAGCCTCTGCTCCAGATGACCCTCCTCCTGGCTTCCTGCGGGGAAGCTGGCGTATTCCTTACGCCAACAGGAGCCAGGGCAGCGCCGTGGGGCCCCGCGTCCCGCTCCCTCCGCACGGTGTCGGCGTCCCACGCCAGCAGTCATGCCTAATTCTCCAGGTCTCCGTGGGGCTCCGGGTCCACGTGTCCCTGACACCCTGGACCAAGGTGTCCCTGTCCCGAGCAGGGTCCGGGACGGCCACGCTGCAGGGTTATCCCCACTATATTCTCCAGGGGATTTTCGGCGCTAGCAGGGCTTCCCCAGCCCCACCAGCAGCATCCGATCTGCCGGCCGGTGTCACAGGCAGCTGGCAGGGAAAGAGGCGAGGTGCCGAGCATTGAGCATCGCCCTTCCTCCTCTTCCTCTGGAGGTGCCGTGAGGCGTGAGCACAAACCGCTGTTACCATCCGCATGCGCTTCCTTTTAACCAATTCGGGCAGCTCCAGCTCCCTCCACCATCACTGAGAGGAGCAGCTCCCCTCCCACAGCACAGAAAGCCCCAAATCCCCTAAAATGAGACTTCCAAGCACTTTCTTTCGGATGCAGCCCCCAGCCCTGCCAGCAACCGTCGTCCCTGGGCTCGGAACCGCTCGCTGCGGTGGCCCTTTGGGGACCAGACCTTTGCAAGGCTCTCAAGGTAGCAGAGTTTGGCTCATCATCGCCGAGCTGCGGCTCTGCTCCGCAGGGCCAGCCAGGCAAGGCCAGCTTTAAAAAACACTGCTATTAATCCTGGGAGATGGGGAAGGCGTGGGCTTTCCGAGACGGACCTGCTGCAGGCAGCTCTGCCGGCTGCACGCAACGGCAGCCGCTCCTGCAAACCCACAGTCTTGACCCAAACGCAGTCCCTGCCAGCCAGGCAGTTTGGGGCAAAAAAATGAATGTCTTCATCCCCGGCTTGGAGGCTCCCCAAGCAAGTACAGGCCCTGAGAAACAGCGAAATATTTATGTGTCCTTCTATTTTGGACTGTGGCGCTGGGGATGTCTCCTCGGCGCGGCCGCTGCATCCTCCGGGTCAACCCCATGGCCAGGCACAAGCAGGTCACACGCCACCAGTTAAAGCTGCTCTTCAGGGATCTTGCAGATTGGGAAGAGGGGGCAGAGGTCTGGTTCAAATCCCAGTAGCTCATACGACAGCCAAGATTTTTCCGAAGAAGTCACAAGCAAGTGGCACAGCCAGGGCCTCGTATCTACACGCTCCTCTCCCAGAAGATGAGTTCCTCCTTGAGGGTCCCCACCAAGCCAAGGACACCCAGATGCCATGAAGGGCTCTGGCTGCTGCCCAAGGGCTCCATGTCTCCCGGAGGGAAGCACCAGAGTTACCCCACGGCTCATCCCGCTCCGCAGCCCGGCTCTGAGCGTCCTGGTGCGTCAACGAGGGAACATCTGCTCCTTCTTTCTTCCCTTTTTAAACAGAATACCCCAAGTAACAGTCGAGGGGATGCTTTATATAAGGAAACCTCTATGCACAGAGCTCAGGAGGAGACCAAAATAAACAGCGAGGGATGCTGGCTCCTCCGGGACCCACTTCGCAACCGGAGCCTCCGGCTCTGCCGTGGCCACAGTGCCCAACTGCTTCCCATTAAACATCCTCTGCCCCTCCAGTGGTTTCTGTAACCCAGGGGTTACGTTTGCTTGCTTGCTCAAGCACGGAAAGCTTTTCTTGGGTTTTTTTGACACATAAGAGCCTTATGGGAGTAGGGCAGCCAGGCGCCCCGTTATTTCACACGATACAATGGTACCGTTTGAGAGCGCTGACTTTCTCTAAACTGCTACCAGATGGTCACCTCCTGTTCCTGGGGAGGAAAGAGGGGGAGGCTGCAGGGCTCATCTTTCAAGGAGCTCTTGGAAACCCAACACAGCATTAACCGCTCACGGCCCTTAAAGCTTCCCAGACCCCTGTCACCAGGCAGCAGGATGCTCACGGCGGTTTTCTGGCCCCGCTCGAGTGCAAAGAGCGTGTTTGCCCACGTTACTGCGGGGCCACCTGGGTTTGGTTCATCCGAACCTAACGTCTGTGATGCTGTTGAATAGCTGCCGCCATCCATAACAGAGGTGGATGTATTTTAGTGAACTAAAGGCTTAGTTACAGGGACAAGTAGGGTGTTCTTCATGTATCTATAGGGTGTATATACACTGTATATTAAACCTACAGGTCCCACAGCGGAAGGGGAAGGGAGCCGCACCCCTGCTGCAGGGCCAGAGCAGGACCTCTCTATCCCATCCACAACACCACGGCGCTCCCAAGTGCATCAAGCCCCTCCGTGGGGTCAAAAACACGGGGCTGAGATGGGAAATTCACTGGCAGCACGGGCAGCAAGTGATGCTGCACACGCTGGCAGGGCTCTGTGAGCACGTTAACAGCTTCTGGGCTCCCCGCTTCAAGAAGGACAGGGAACTGGTGGAGAGGGTCCAGCAAAGGGCTACGGAGGTGATGGGACTGGAGCATCTTTCTTACGAGGAAAGGCTGAGGGACTTGGGGCTTTTTAGTCTGGAGAAGAGAAGACTGAGGGGGGATCTTATCAATGCTTATAAATACTCAAAGGGAGGGTGTCAGGTGGAGAGGAACAGTCTTTTTTCAGTGGTACCCAGTGACAGGACAAGAGGGAACGGGCACAAAGTTGACCATAGGAAGTTCCATCTAAACATGAGGAGGGACGTCTTTGCTGTGAGGGTGGCAGAGCAGTGGCACAGGCTGCCCAGAGAGGTGGGGGAGTCTCCCACTCTGCAGACATTCCAAACCCGCCTGGACACCGTCCTGTGCCACTGCTGGAGATGCCCCTGCTCTGGCAGGGGGTGGCACTGGGGGAGCTCCAGAGGGCCCTTCCAACCTGACCAGTCTGGGATTCTGTGATTCAAACAGCTCGAGAAATTCAGATCCCCTCTTACACCTGGAGAAACGAAGGCAGGAAACTCTAAAAGGACCTTTCCCAAAGCTACCGGTCATCCAATGTAAGGGACACGAGGAGTCAGGGTTGCTGTATCCCCTCTCTGTGCTTGCACCAGGAGGTTTCACACCTTTCTTTTACCAATAAACCAACCTTCTTGCAATACGTACATATAAATACATATATATATAAATATAATGACAATCTGCGGTTGTAGCATGACCCTCACGCCATCCTAAGTCAGGTTATGAATGGTTTATGCACTAATAAATCCTTTTTCTGCCTTTACAAGCAGCATTCAGAAGAAGTTGCGATAGGTTGCGTGGTCAGACACAAATTGTGTATAGGTGAACCTGGCAATGTGCTGTCAATAACGCAGTGCCTTCCCGAACTGTGCAAACGACACAAAAAGCTGAGTTACGGAGGAAATTTGGGGATAAATGCAAGTTCAGGACTCTGACATTAACCGAAGCTTTTCAAGCAGCATTTCGCTCGCACGCAGTAAGCTACAAAGACAGCCTGAGACCGACACAGCAAACCTCTCATTTACCAGAAATGAACATGCAAAAGCAAAGTCAGGACTAAGAATAGAAAAAAAATAAAATCCACACTCAGATTAATTCGAAATCCCAGCTTTCCAGCCCCTATAATGCAGTTCTAGAAAGGTTTTAGCTTTGATTCTCCATTACACTTTGGTTTATATAACCACTGACCCTCAGCAAAATGCTTCCAGATCAGACCAGTATATTTTACATCCCTTATATTAATTTCATACTTGTACAGAAAATTGCATAAAATACAGGGTATCCAGCCCAGCAGATTGCATTACTGGCTCTCTGCAGCTTTTGCCTTCGGTCCGGGCTCCAGTTTCCCTTCATAAGGGGGGGAGGAAGGAGAGAAATAAATCTTCTCTGCATCTCCCAGGGGACTACAGATTTGGTTTGGTTCACTAACATTTCTAAAACGCCTTAAAATTATTACCCAGAAGGCAAAAGTATGATGCAGATGGTCTTGCAGACCCCAGACCACCCTGTGCTACCAGCTTCGGGGCTGGCTTGGTGGGTGCCAGAGCTGGAGAGGGCGAAGAGCAAACGCAGCCCCTCCACGCAGGTGTAGGGAGCCAGGAGCACCCAGACACCATCCCCATGAGTCACGACTCCCAGCACGCACGCGGCACCTCCAGAGTCACTCAGGTGGGGGACCAGCCTCCGGGACTCGGTGATTAAATCATTAAGTGATTAAGTCTCAGCTTAAGCAGACGCTCTGATAGGTGGTGTCGCAACACGCTGGTTAAAAAGCTACAGAAAAGGGTAAATTAGTAAAAGCGGCTCAAGGAGGGAGCCAGGAGCCTTTCAGGCCCACAGCGCTCCCTGTGCCCCCCCGCTAGCCCTGCCTGTGCCCCCCGCTGACTGCTGGTGCCACTGCAGCCAACTCTGGCGTCTCTGTTGGAGGGGACACCCAGCAGCGCAATGCCAGCAGTTGTCCAAACGTCCCACAGGCTGGCAGAGAGCAGACCACTCCTCCCTTCTCCTCCCTGCTAAACTAAAGATGGTTTAAAAAAGCCATAAAAATCCATCCTTTTTGCATTTCCCCACATTTGTGCTTCCAATAACCAAATGAAAGACAGACAGAAGTCCCAACCCCAGTCCTCATCATGCTCCTTCCCTCCTAAACCAGTGCCAGCGTGATGCTGCGTGCCGATGCCCTCGCCACTAACCCCTGCCATGACTCCCAGGGCTGGGACAAGCTGGCGAGCACCCAACTCACCAGGAGCAAGAGGGCCGCACAATTTCGTGATGCTTATTCAAACTGCCACCTCTCCTGCTGGGAGGATGGCGGCGCAGACCGATGCGGTCACGGTGTCCCCCTGCCCTGCAATCCACAGGACGTTGGCGGTCCCTACACCCAGGCAACAGGCTGGTACCCCACCCCAACTTGCCCTAACTTGGGTGCCAGCAACAGGGCATCTGCTGCAGCGCTGGGAGGATGCAGGGGGACAGACAGCCCTGACACCCGCAATGTCTCGCCCTTCAGCATGCAAAACAGCCAAGAGGCAGCTTGGACAGACCCAGCACCTGGGTCACCACGCCAAAGGTGTCCTCAGGAGCCCCAGGGGCTGAGCTCCATCCAGCAACCTCGCAAAGGCAATCATGGTAAAAGCCTGAGTCACAGCCAGCCATCGGGAGATAAGAGCTCTCATTCGTCTGGGGGCAGCTTTTCAGGGTAAGTTGAAGGTAGCAATAAACCCCTTCATTTCCCAAGGGCTGCTCCTCACCAGCACCAGGGAAGGGAGCGAGGAGGGCTCTCCTGCACCGGCACAGCAGTGGGTACAAACTGCTGAAGCCTGCATGACTAAAGCAGAGCGAGCGGTGGCAGGACCAAATGCAGGTATGAAACGAAAGGTGGCCACGACACAACCCCAACTCCGTGCTGAAGGGCTTGATAGCCCACCCCTGCCCCACAAAGAGTTCCCCCGATGGACCCTGACCCCCACCAAACAGGCACATCCTCATCACGAACTAGACTCAGGCCCATTGACGCATTTTACAGGCTTCAAACAAGCTTAACCAGGATTTAAGGTCACTTGGCCTGTTGCCTCCGTGTCCCATCTCCAAAGACCAAGGTGCCAGAGCTCACTGCAGAGGGAGGGAGGAAGGGAGGGGAAAGAGCTGGCATAATGGTCCTGCAGAAAGACATTGCCTTAAATATCAAATATCAGAGTTAGAAACACAAATATCTGGAGTGATTATGGGCTCCGAAGTCTCCGTTATTGCCTTTGGATTTATGACAAGTCCCAGTCCAAGCTTTTGCAGCTGCTGTCTGGGTCCCGGCTCCTGGGAAAACGGGCTGAGCAGTTCCCTGCAAGGAAGGGCTGCAAAACAGGAGACAAACCAGCACCCAGACTGCGCGGCCACAGGACACCCGGCGGTGCCAGGACTCTCAATGAGCAGCAGGTTTGCTGGCATACATTGACCGAGAGAGGTAGATGTGGTCGCTCAAACGTATTAGACATGACCCAATGTGTTCTAGAGGTGCTTCCTACTCACTCCACTGCCAGAAACCACTAAGAGCCAATGAGCAAAGAGTAAAGCTGGAGAATTATTATGTTTCAGGTGATCTTCTTACTGAGGGAAAGATGCTACCAAGATCCCAGAGACTGCTGAGTACTTGGAAGAGCCAGTATGGCGTACACGCTCCAAAATCTTGATTTAGCTCCAGGCACCAGCAGTGCACAGGCACAGCCAAAGTAGCTGCCCTGGCCCCGGGTGGAAAGACTCATCCTCTCTCTGTCCCTTCCCATCCAGCCGCTTTTAAAAGGTTTCTTTATGATTAGCGCATCGCTGTGCTCACTTTGCCCAAGACGGATCTCAAATGGGCAGCAAGAGCTGACCTGTACCAGCCAACACTGGAAACCCTCCGTGCTGACGCAGAGCCAAGGACACTCCGCTCCATGCTGCAGTGGTTGCCCGTCCCCAAGGACATGCAGCCCAGCCCTCCTTGCATAAGATGATTATAAACAACGACCTTTGGACGATCCTACATCCTAACCAGGGCCAGAGGCTATCCCCAGAGCCCAGCTCACGTGGACGGACGGATCCACGTCCTCTTCTTCCCTTTCCCACTCCCTTACAACCTCTTTATTCCCAAGGAACTAAATATACATGAGGAAAAAAAACAGAATCAACCACCCACAACTGCAGGTCATCACTGCAGTAACCAGGCAGATGCGATTTTTCCACTCTATGCGTAGAAGGACAGTTCTGCTGGAGAAGATACAACTTCTGCTGGGGAAGGCACAACTCCTGCCTTCTCCTGGGCACCTTCCCCTGGCTCCTGCCTCTCCCCCCACAGGCTGATTTGGCAGAAAACTCCCATCCACCCCCCATCCTTTTGTCTCAGATTCAGAAATGTAGATAGAAAGAGTGGAAAAGATAGAAAACTCTCTAAAGTGCCCGTGAAGCTTGTTTTTGAGGATATCCGAGGTGACCAGCTGCCTCGGAGCAGCACGCTCCATCCATCAGCTGGGAGAGCGGCATTGGCTCTACCCACACTGGGCTGGTGATGAAGGGTACCAGAAGAGCCGAGTCACAGTATAACTTCTTAGGACAGCCCAGGAAATCCAACAATTGACGTTCAGGAGCTTTGCTTCGCTCCTAGGGTTGAGATGATCCAAGATATAATCTGAAAGATCTTTTTGCATTTCCTTTTCCAGGCATTGAACCTCTGCACACGTGGGCCCGTTCGTCACAGACCCAGACTCCCAGCCCAGTCCCATGCACGTAAGCCCAGGAGAGCGCTCATCCTGAAGACCCACGGCGGGGCTCACCGGAGAGACCCTGAATCCAAGTGAGACGCTTACACAAACACGAAGCGCACCCCCTCCCCTGGGGCTTTTCACCATACTGAATTCAAGCCACATCACCCACATAACATTGCGACCATCCCTCTGGCACGTTCCTGCTAATATTAGCAGCAGGGCTGAGTCTCAGCATCCGCAGCACGCGGATGGGCAGCAGCTGCTCCCCACGGCAGCAGGCACGCCAGCCCCGAGCAGCCCGAGGGACGCGCCATGGCCACGTGTCCCAGAGACATCCCGGGCATTTGCTCAAGTAAATTTTAAGGACGAGCCCACGAGATTCATACACATAGAAAAGCCTATTTCTGATAAAGCCCCCTCCCGAAAACAACCTGGCTGATGGGTTTTTGTCTTTAATGACCCTTTAAACCACGACATAACTTAGCACAACTCAGTACCTCGTTGAGACAAAGCTTTTGACTGAAATACTAGAATACAGTGTTTCAGGTGGTGCAAGAAGTATAGTCTGGTGGGGAAAGTGTCCAATGGTGGGGAAGAAAAAGAAATGATAAAAGAAACAGAGGAACCTTCCTATCAGCACTGTGTTGTCCCACAGGGCTGGAGGCTCCCTGCCCTCAGTGCCCACCCCCACGCAGTGCACGACCGCCCCGACCCCAGCGCTGCCAAGGCTCGTCCGCCAGGGAGCACACGCTCCCCGAGGGAGCTGGGCTACGGGCAATGGGTAAATCTGGGATTAACGACCGTCACCGAAGGCTGTCTTGTGGTTTCTGCCAGAATGACGCTGCAAGCTTGTGTCCCCTCCGGGGTCTAGCTCCAGACACCACATTGAACCCCTCAGCACCCCCTCACTGCTCCACACGCGTACGGCCCCGCTCGGCATTTACCATCATTCGCAGCTTCCACCCGCTATGACATTTAGTGTTTCAACATTACAAGGAAACGAATCTGATGTTGACTGACAGCATTGGCAAAGGCACGGAGTGCTCAGCATCGCTGCTGCCAGCTCTGCCACCAGCGATTGCCAGCAAAAATGCGCCCAGGTTACGCCTGGGACGCTGCTCGGCAGCAGCCACATCCCACTGGGAAGAGGGGCCGGAGCACATCTCTTCTCTCTTACTACCAGGCAGCAGATCACGCATGCACAGTGTTTAAATCCTTAGCAGATAACTCCACATTGCGGAGTTATCTCTGGGCATCATCACAACCAACCAAAGCTACGAGCAGGAGCATCCATCCCTCTCCGCAGTCAAACATCGCAGACACCGACACTCCTCTATCACCCAACCCAAACAGGACCGGCATGGTTTGGGGTTTACGCAGTGTTAACACCCTGCAGAACATCCCACCACCCCCCAGGTTGATTTACTGCTACAGGTTCCATTCCTCGCCGCTCAGGGGTCCGTGTCTGAGACTCCGAGGAGCTCAGCAACCCGCAGCCCCCATCCGAGGCAGAGGTGAGGTTGGGAAGCACTGCCGCAACCGCGGCTGAACCAGCCACGCTTCCGAAAACCTGCCAAAATCTATAAACCCAGGGGCAGAACTATTATGCTCTGTAAATCCCAGCAAACCACAGACCTAAGAACGCTCTCCCCCATCAGAGACGAGGAAGACCTGGCCAGTCAAACAAGTGGGATTAGCACCCTCCCCGCAGGACCTGCTGGCTCGGCGCGAGGTGGACACACGCACTGCTGCCTGGATGCGACCACCCCCGTCGCATCATCGGGCATAAGCAGGAACGCGCTCTGCTGCGCTGCGTTTCCCTCTCATGTCTCGCTTTGATTTGGAAACTAAACTGGAATTGAGCATCTCGTCCTCCTTCCCCCTCCCAAAGCGCCCGTGCCACCCCCTCGGGCTCACCGAGGCTGGCAGCTCCCACGCCAGCTGCCCGCAGCCAACCTGCGGCTCCCTGCCTTCTGCAGCCCAGCAGGTACAAGAAACCTGTTGGTCCTACGCCGGGGAGGGATGGATGCTGGGAGGAAAGCAGGCAGGAACAACCAGGGTGACTGGGGAGGGCAGGCAGTGTGTGACCGGCAAGAACAAAGAGGGCTCTGGCTGCCGGGTGATCTGGTGTTTCTGCTCCGTGGTTTTTTTGGCTGATCTTTCCTGCTTGGCTACGGGCTGCCTGGGGCTGAGATACCCACCCAGCAGACACGAACACTGCATCTCCTGCCCTACAGGCTAGATATTAATTGCCTTGTACTTGGGAAGCTGCTGTGCAACCCAGAAAACTAATTAAATTGTGAAACAGTAGCCCGGATCCCCGCTCAAGGGCAAGGCCAGACCTTTTGGCTGCGGACGCCCAGAGCCTCTCCCTCCGCACAGGCAGAACTATAAAGCTCTCCATGGACTGAAAAAAAAAAAAAATAAAAAAAAAAATCGCACTGCGGAGCGGCTTGGTGCCACCAAGGAGCACACACAGCCCAACAGGCAGCCCCGGGGCTCACAGCAGAGCCTTTATCATATCCAAGTAGGGAATTACTCATTCTTCAGAGATTTAAATGCAATCGGGGCAGGCGAGGGGAAAGGCTGCAATTACATCAGCGCTCGGGAGCCCTGCGGTGGGGAAGCTCAAGAGTCCCCCAAAGGACAGTTACAAAGGCGCCGTTGAACCCCGAGTGCCAAACCGATGTTGCACTCAGGTCGCTCTCTGTGTCCCAACTCTCAGTCCCAATCTTCCTACGGGACGTGACTTCCCTCAGCCTCCTGCTAAGCTCTCCACCCCCAACTTCAGCCCGGGAAAAAGCCCCCGGAAAGCGCAGGGGCTGGAAAGAGTGGACATGGACGTGGCTCAGCCTTCCGAGGAGGGCTGCAGAGACCCCAGCTCTGCCACCCGTTTCCTGCCTGACCTGGAAGAGGAACCCTCGTGTTCTCAGCTTCCTCGGCTGCCCAGCAGGAAAAACACCACCGCGCTCCTTCCCGAAGGCACGGCTGGATTCACCAGGAGGCGGTGAAGTCGTCTCAGCCTATAGCTATACACGCGCAGCCCCCGGAGAAGCTTTCACCGCGGCCCCCAGATCTCCGCTATTTCTTGGGTTTTTTTGGTTGGGTTTTTTTTGGTTNNNNTGTGTTTTTTTTTTTTTTTTTTTTTTTTCTAGAAACTGCTGCACAAAGCTCAGTTTGGGTCGCTGCCAGGACGTGAGAGTGCGTAGGGACGGAGCTGCTCTTCCGAAACGCCGCTCGGGAAGAGGAGCTCCCCCAAAGCTGATCTCTCAACGCCTGCTTCAGACGAACCCCCCCCCACCCCCCTTAACTCCCATACCCGTTTAGCAGCGGCACGTTTCCCCGCTAAGCGTTATTTTCTTGCCTGAAAAAGCCAACGTGCTGGGCGAGAGCCCACAACCACCCGGGGAGAAGGCATCCCCATCCGCACGCCAAGGGGATGGCGAGGAGATACTCCATCGGCGAGTCAGGCAACGCAATGGGGCAACTGGGGCTCTGCCACGGGACAGCTGCAAAGCCTTCTAGGGCGGGCAGCTCCCGCTAGGGATGCAGTCGAAACTTGGGCTCGTCCCCCACCTCCCAGCTACTCTAGGGCTGCGTCTGCATCCAAAATCTGGGAGGCAACTTTTAGTCGCACTGGGCATGCGG
>VZSZ01011521.1:534060-552100 GCA_013398815.1 Ibidorhyncha struthersii | reverse complement strand
CCCCCCCCCCCCCCGCTGGGTTTGTGCTTCTCTCCGCTCCTTATCTGATGTTTCTCCCTTCCCATGTTGATTCAGCCCCTGCCCTCTTGACCCCCTTTTTATCCTCCCCGCCCTGTGTTTTAGTAGCATGGTTTAAAAGTGATGATACCCACTGAAACGTGTCCAGGCACATCAACAGGAAACAAAGAATTAATGGTCCACTTTGGGTGAACCATAAAGAAAAATTATGCAAAACAGTAGTACTGCTACCCTCTGTTACTGCAGAAAGCGCGTGCTTCATCACTTATGTCACGCTTTTAATTGTACGCTTCCAAAGTCTGCAAACACCACAGACTCCCCAAAAGCATACATGAACAAGAAAATGAAACCAACAGCACCAGTTTCCCAGACTCAAGAAGTTCCAGGGTTTCCATACTGTTAGTAGCCCGAGGTTTTAATCCAAGGAAAGGCATTATTTTAAAACATGAGAACAGCTTAGTCTTGAGAACGCACCTCCATGGTACAAGTATGCTATTTTAGGGTAGATACAGTGGTTTTCCTCCCTTTTCACAGACAGCAGCGCTCAGCACTTGCACTCCTAGCGAAGTTAGAAACCAACATACCACAACGGCACAGGGAGGGACAGGCTTTGCATCTCTCTGCAATGGCAATATGGAAATGGCAATGCCTCCTTAGGTGCTACGCCGTCCGTAAAGCCACCGGTGACACCTCTCCCGGGCAGCCCCCCTGCCTGAACGCCATTCCCTGAGGGACGTGGACCCGCGGCTCTCGTGCCGCCGGGCTGAGCGCCCGGGTGTCGGGTCCTGGCCGTCCCCGCGTCCATACACACTCGGCAGGGAGCGGTGGCGACTGCCACGCTGCGCAGCATCACATGCGGGCCGAGCCGCACCGGTGGCAATGATTTTTGAAAGAAGGTGCTCTTTTTTCTCGCTTCTCAACACAGGTCACACCCGCAATCCATTTCAAGCAGGTAAAAATGTAGCTGTCAATAATTAACCTTAGTTACAGTGCGAGAAGAAAGCTACTGTGTTAAAAACTGTTGATGACTGCTTTGCTGGAGGAGCAGAACCTGCTGTCTAAGCTTAACACCCCGGCGCACTCTCATCGCAAGGTTGTAGAATGGGTTTAAAGAGGAAGGGAAAAATAAACTAGGAAAAACTAACTAAAAATCAATATTGTAAAAGAGATTAAAAAAAAAAAAAAAGCTATAGGGTCGATCCGAGGAAGGACCAAGCACAGTTTTTGACGTTCAGCGTCTCCCCCCTTGCAAACCCCATAAAATTCAGTGTCAGACCCACAGCTTGGAGTTTGGTGGCACTCTTTGAACTAGGTCCCATGGGGATTGGTGTGACACTGTGATGGGGACTCTGTTTTTGCGATCAACCGGATGCAAGAAGTAGTAAACCACTAGAAAAAACCCTACTGTTTGATGGACTGTAAGTAGCGGGTGTCACGGTGACGACTGCTGGTCTCACGAAGCCGGTGAAGAAGCCCAAAGCTCTTCAGCAGAAGAATTTCTGCAGCAGAAGAGCTTGAGGCGGTTTGGTTTAGTCCCAGTTCCCCAGATCACTCTGCATTTCCTAAGCAAAGACGACGTTATCATCCTGGATCTAATAAAAGTTTAGCAAATCAACAGGACTAGAGGAGAGCCCCAAGAAGTGCGAAATAAAATATCCGGACTATAAGTAGGAGTTCATTTTCATTAAAACCAGCTGGTTGATATCGCACCCATGTGCACCTTAGGCACTGAAGAGGGGGAGAGGAGATGGAAAAGTACAGCAACTAAAGAATAGCAAGGAGATCCAGACCTCTAATAGTAAATATTTAAAGCAGGAAGGTATGTAAACAACTCACCCCACAGCACAGAACCCAAGCGCCTGCTAGTAGAGGAGGAGCAGGCTTTCCTCAGGGGAGAAAAGCCCATCTTTCTCTCTTCTGGAGACTTTCTTGCACCTTTATCTGATTCAGCCACGGTCAGAGGCACAGCTTTACAAGAGTGTAAGTCCAAAAAAATCATTCACTTGTCCAGAGTGCACATAACAACTCAACGCCATTTCCTGAGCCCAAAAGCTCAGCGCTTCTTCAGAAAAGGCAGGCAAACTGGGGAAGATGAGCACCCATCCCGGAGCGGTGGAGAATCCACCGCCTCCCCTGGAATTTGTTTCTGGGGCTCCCCATCAGCACAGCACAGACGTGTGTCGTACTGCTCATCCAAACGCAGCTTGGGCCCAGGCCCCGCTTTGCCCTTGTCTGGTAGATCAAGGAGATTTATGACCCTGAGCCTTCTCCTGATGAAAGATCTCCCACACTGACCACGTCACACACAGTCCCTTTGATAAACTACTCAGGTTCTGCTCCTTCTGTCCTTCATGTCAGGTATTTTCTTCAGTCCCTTAGTCACTTATCTGTCTTTCCTGCTCCTTTCTCCCAACATTTCACAAGTGTTTGTCATTAGATTTTCATTTTAATAAAGAGAGCGAGCTCACTTTTCAAAAGAAGGAGAGCAGATCGCATCTCTTCTGTTGCTTGCTGCTGCCCTTGCTTGCACAACCAAGGCTCCCACTAACTCTTTCTATTGTATCAGAGAACTCACCTCGAGCTCCTGGTCAGCTGAGGCCTTCGGGATACTTTACACAGCAACTGCTGCCCAAGACACAACCCCTGTTCTGCAAACCACTGGCTGCAGGAGGGTTTGAACTGAACGACTTTCCTTGCTGCATTACATTACAATGGAAATATTTCTTTCCTTACTAACCCAGGCCACCGAGGGACTGCCCGGCCCTTTTTCCTTCAGCATCACTTTGCTCTTCAGATGAGCAATAAACTTCCTGCAAAGTTGTTTGGTTGGCCTAGAAATGATTTCCTGCCCCCCCCAAAAGGCAGTCTGTAAAATCTGCTCATCACATAGCTGTAGATACCAAGCTAAAACTAGCTTGGTGCCACGATAGCTGGCAGATACAGGAACCCTCGACTCTTGTTCCCCGGGTACCTTATCCCCGGGCTCTCCTGCCCTCCAGGCAGTGATGTACCTCGAGGGCTTCTCCAGATGACCCACGACCTCCTCCAGAGGCAGCCAGTGCTGGT
This sequence comes from Ibidorhyncha struthersii, assembly GCA_013398815.1. Taxonomy (NCBI): domain Eukaryota; kingdom Metazoa; phylum Chordata; class Aves; order Charadriiformes; family Charadriidae; genus Ibidorhyncha; species Ibidorhyncha struthersii. The sequence continues at coordinate 549,016 of VZSZ01011521.1, read as the reverse complement.
CACTGCCTCTGCCCTGACACAGGCGTGGGGGGACCACGATGCAGAGCAGACCTAGCAAGTCACTTCAAGGAGAGAAAAGCACAAGACAGAACAAAACCCAAGGAGGTGGTAGGTGTCTGGTGTTAGAAGGTCCCTTATCAAGGCAGGCTAGGGCAGAAAAGGGACTTTCCTATCCACACGCATTTTAAACAGCACCATACAGTTTCCTTGCAAGCTGCTAAGAATGCAGTTTTTCAGGCAGATTCTCTTCCTCCCACAAGTCAAAGTTTTTCTGAACCCATGCAGCTCTTATCGGTCTCACGATCTGCCGCAGTCATGAGCATCAGGCTCGCTTAGACTAGGTGGCATGAGTCATTGTGGCTGCCTGAATCTTAAATTGTCTCCTACACAAAAGCAGGTAATTCATCCACAGCATCTTCCCTTCCCTCCTCCTATTTTAATTAGAAACCAAAACTCTTTATTGATTCTGGCCTCTTCTATAAAATGCTTTGAGACTTACTGACCAAAAGTACTACGTAGGAGCAGCTAAATATTATTATTAACCACCTAATGTTTCTATTGAGAGTCCAAATATCTTTTCTTGCTGCTGATCACACATGAAACATCCTTCCCAGCCTTTGCAGGTAGGTGCAGTACGTGGGGAGAGGCTCCTGCACCGTGCGACACCAACTCCCGACATCCGCGGCGGTCCGGCATCCCCACAGCATCGCTTCAAGCCAAAGCACAGGGCAGCACTGGCTGCGCCATCCACTCGGCTGTTGTCAGACGGGCAGCACCAATACGGGGTAACAGGTAGAAACAGACGTATAACGACCCAGAGAAGGCAGATTTTGAAGTGAAGGAATGGTGAGTCACCTTCTCTTCTTTCTAAGCCAAAAAAAAAAAAGGCTGTTGCAATTACCTTCCCTTCTGCTCCTCTGCTCCCAGCACCTCCTGAGTTCTTGTGCTTCTGCCCAAAACACACCTCTCCTTCCAAATCCACCAGGAAGAGGTGCAACGGTCTCCGTATTACAGGTGGGGAAACTGAGGCGTGTAAGAGCCATCACTCAGAAACAGGGAGCTGGCGAGTAAGAAGACCAGACCCGGCTGTGGTGGTGAGCAGTGCCGAATCCGGCCCCAGCTCCAGCGTTACTGGCTGAGCACGGGGACGAGGCTCTGGAAGGAAAACCAGAGACGCAGTTCCCATCACCTCCGCCCATGCTTTCATGTAGATGACGGCACAAATCCAGCCCTGCTGAATACGCAGGAATTGTCATGAAAAAAAAAAGGCTCTTTCCCAAGACTTCAGGCTCTTCCTGCTTCCAAAGGAGTGGGAAATACAGCGAGGACGGCCGCACTTCAGTGCTAGTCACACTTCCCTTCCTTCGCAAGGAAACTAAGATCATGGGAAAAGTTTAAAAAATTCAAAATAGGTTTGCTGATTTGAGATTTCTGGATAATTAACCCTTTTTTTTTTGATAAAGGAAACGTGGCCAGATCTCATCCCTTAGTGCCACAGAACTACGCCGCCCCTGTTGCAAACGCAGGGCCAGGGTACTGCACAGAAGGCGTCGGGTAACTTTGAAGACAGGATAACAAATAGGATGAAATCTGTAAGAATGATGGAAGGTCAGAACCTAAAGGGCTTTTAACAAAGCCTTTCCTCCTGAAAAGTGTATCGGAGGGAAGGACCTCGCTGCACCGGTGGGTCCCAGTGTGACCGTGAGCCACCGACGCCATGCAATTAAAGCGCGCGCACTTCTAAAACATAGTAAATGAGACACTTTCAGCAGCAAAGCAGAAACCACTAGTGTTCAATCTTGAGTCATCCTGGCTACCCAGCATCAGTAAAAAGTGAGCAGAAATAAAGGTGGAGCGGGGATAGGACTGCTTAGAAGCATCACATGCAGATGTGCCACAGGGGAGAGCTGCTGCAGGCAAAGATCACCATTGCCAAGGGAACAGAAAAACCCCAATCCGAACCCAAAGACGGTTATAGTATAAACAGATCAATAAGAGCTGGAAATGAGAAGAAGTTTTTAACAGCTAGTGATGGGAGATACAAAGGGACTGCTGCACAATCAAGGGGGCAAAAAGCCAAACTGGTTTCAAGGTGGGGCATGGCTGCTCGTGGGAAATACAGTGCAACAGGGGGAAGGAGACGGTCCCCGAGCCTACAGCTTCTCTGATATTCACTGCACAAACAAGGGGAAACAGCAAACTCGGTGTTCTGGGACAACTCTGGAGCTGAGAGGCGCCATCGGAGCTGGGTGGGTGGAGGAACAATCACAGACACGAGATCCCTGCAGCCTCTTCCCCATAGCAGGGAGACAGCTATGGAGAAGATCAAGGTTTCATCTTAGGTTTAAGTCCATTAAGTCAGCGTGCAGAGTAGGTACTGGGCTTGTTCTCGAACAGGACAAGGGAATGCACCGCACATGGTTACACTGAGCAAGGCAAGCGGAGGACCAACATCTGTCCTCTCAGCCTGCTAATCCGAACACAGAGCCAGGACTTTCCTGCACCTCATGTTTGCAAATTCTTGATGGTCCGTGGGGACTGACGAAGTTGCCCTGGATAACACCAGTGCTAAGGTGGGATTCAAACCAGGCCCCCAGTCCCGCTGCCTGCCAGCAGGGAGAATGCCACGGATTAGCACCCACCATGCTCGGATCCTGCGGCACAGGGGTGGGAGGGCACAGCTCTGCCCCCCACCAACACCCTCCTGTGCACGCCGAGCCTCGTCAACTCCAACAAGCAATTAGCCCGTTTACCCAGTGATCTGCGTACACGGGACGAGCTCATTGCTGGCCCCACCGACCTCATGCTGGTGCCGAAGCTCAGCTTGAAGTGTTTCACACCGAGCCGGCAATTCCGGCTATTGTGTGTGCCAAGAGCCTGGAAAGGGAAACACCGTTCCAAACCCGGGGCAGGCGCATCGCCCCAGCCAAGCGCACATCCAGTCACCCCGGTACTCCCAGGAGGGCAAGGGGGGGTCCCCACCGCACCGGCGGAGCAGGCTGGCAGGCCCCATGCCGGGAAGGGAAGGGAAGCACAACTCCCTGGTGCGGATTAAACGGCGGGGGACGCTCGCAGGGGAAGGAAATGGAAAGAGGATCAGGAACCATATCTGTCTGAACCTCGCACAGTTAAAACAAACTCAGTCTCATGCCCTTGCTCTTCTCGTTTAGTTTCAGGTCAGACTTCACTAAGAAAATGGGAGGTGCAGTTTAGGTTTCCAAGCAGAAAACTGACTTAATTACTTTAATTATTTAAAAAGTATGAATTATTAATTACTACATTTTAATATTGAGACCAAAACAGGCACAAACCCCAGCAGTGCGTGACAGCACAGATGTTTTAATAGAAATGAGAGGCTTCAGAAACCTTGCTCATCCTCTAATGAGTTTAACACACACATGGCACAGCACGTTTCCATCGCAAAGCCGTCCTGTGCGGCTGAGGGTGCCTCTGACCCCAGAAAAAACTGCAGCGCCTTGACCTCGAGGGAGTGAAGACTGCACCCCATTTCCACTACCTGCATGCTACGGTAGTTGCAGGGGGAAAAGGGGAGGTGAGGGTCAGCTAGAACACCGAACCCCTCGGAAAGAGACCATTTCCATTACCGCAAACTTCCCAGCAATCCCTAATTAGGGAGAATTTGCAGGAAAATTTAACTGGCAGCGCTATGCGCATGCACTCCGCTTCCAGATGTGCATGTCTCATTTTCACGTGGTGTCCAAGGCAGGGCTGGAAGCTCCATCCCCGCACACCAAGGGGAGGAGGCAGGCGCAGCCTGGGCTCCCCACACTGACCCCCACTGGTGCAAATCCCACTACATCCCACCCCCCCACACACATCCCGGCTGCCTTGGGCACCATCTTTCATCCTTTCAGTGCTCACCATCCCTCTCCCATCACAGGGGACCACCGGACCCCCACGGGACACTCCCATCCCTGCTGCAGAGTGGGGCGTGAGCCGGGAAAGCGGCTTTTACAGCCACTGCCTGTGCTGCTCTCAGCCGCCTGCTCACGACCTTTTCAACCCAGAACTTTCCAGTCATAAATATACCAGCTCATGGCAGGAAACTTGCTTTTCTTATACTTCTCCCCTGTTTCTCAGAGAGCCGTTTCCAGCAGCTCGTGCTCCCTGCGCCAGCCCCCGGTCGTTTCTCCCCACTCCTCTGAGATATTTCAGGCACGCAACAAAATCTGCCTCAGCACAAGGACCCAAAAACGCCCTGTAAAGGCTCAGGAAGCACCACGAGCTGCAGGTCAGGCCTCGGGACCAGCTGTACCTCCTGATCTCCCTGCTTACCATCAAAGGTTTTATTATTATTATTCCTCTTTGACATAAACCAGTTTGATAAGAACAATTCCCAGGCAGAGCCGCAGCCCCACACCCACTCAGCTTCCTCTGGGCAGGACGGACACAGCACGGGATCTCACCGTGCCGGGGGAGGAGAACACAAGGACAAGCGGAAAGGAAGGAGAAGAAGGAGGAACACAATTTTCCTTTCCTTTTAAAGGCTTTGGTAAACACCAGCGAAACCCCCAGCAGCGATGCCAAGGTGCAGCAGTTGGTGTCTGCGCAGCGCCAAGCACGGCCGGCGGCTTCCCCTGTGCTCCAGCTCCACCACGCAGGGATGGGAAGGGTGCACAAGTGGATGGACATCGCTGATGAAATCCATGGGCTGTGCACTCGTGTCTCCATGTGGATGATAATCTGGGTGCCCCTGGCATCACCTTGTGATGGTCTGGCCAGGGGACCATGCCCTCAGCTCCACCACCTGCACTGCCACTGCCCGGGAGAGCTTGGCAGGTCCAACACAGGCACATATAGAAAATTAGGCAAGATCGGTGCACGGCTAAACTCCTGGGCTCGTCGAGTGCAAATGGGAAAGAGATGGACCAGCCTGGACGCGAGGAGGGACCAGCTGCCTTCAGCGAAGGCAGGGGCTGCCTTGGGTTTTACACCTCATTAAATTGCCCTCTCAAAAAGTTTACTACAACTCTTTCAGGCTTACACAAAAGACACAACCAAGGTAATTCCCCACTAACCACATCCCAGTATAATCACATCGGCTCCGGGGTCCCAGCTAGCCAAGCTGTGCTGGGCAGCACTAAAGCAGCAGCCCCAAGCTGCGCATTCGAGGGATCTACCCCAAACCAGGAGGCAGCCTGGGCACTTGGACTTCATCTACCTCTCCTGCTAGAAAAACAGGGAAGGGCAAAGGGGACCGCAAAGCCCTTTCTAACCAGTCCACCCATCAGCTCCCAGCACACCAGCCTTTGCTCCCCACCGCATCACTCAGACACCCAGCACTGCTAACACAGACTCGGCCTCTTCTACGGATGCAGAAGGCGCACAGCTGATTTAAAAGTCTGTATTAAAAAAAAACCCAACAACCAAACACCCTGATTCAGCATGCAAGCTCTTAGGGGAATTTCCTTCGACTCTCCCTTTCACGCGCTCAGCCACTTCTGCCTGCCCCAGCTCTCCCCCGTGCCCGCGGGCTCCCTGCCGCAGGGCACTTGTTTCTGCTGAGATTAAATCATTACTGCAGGAGGGACCTGATGCTGTCACCACCACCCTCAGGCTCACCCTGTCTTCTAGCAGAGACTGTCAACACCAAGCTTCATCCAGGGCAGGACAACCCTTGGGCTTCCCCCCCATCCCCGCCCGCCCCAGCGCGGCTTTCCAAGAGCCGCCTCTCGGCACACGCGGCTGGGGGATGCTGGGGATTTCAGCCTCCAGAAACAAAAGAGGATGCAAAAATTAAATAAATAAAAAGGGTCGTTTGGGAGATGTGCTGCAAGCAGGCCAAAAGCAGGGGCCGTCCAGTGTTTGCCCTAAATGGGAAAGGGGCCCGCGAGCGCGCCGGGGACAGAGCACCAGCCAGAGAGAGAGGGCACCGAGCCAGGCAGGAGAGGAGGAGATTTCCAGCGAGCAGTACAAGGGGGAGAGAGACTCCCCACTGGCAATCCTCCCCCATCCCCCCCAACAAGTACAGATAGTAGAACCCTGGAGATGGGCTGAATTTGGGGGTACTGGAATAGGGCAAAACTCCGAGACACTTCAGCAGCATCTGCATTGCCATCAGCTGTGGGACACAGCCCTTCCCTGGGCAGCCGTACAAAGCATCTTGCTGCAGGCTGCCAGGCAATTAGTTCTGCCACTTTTGGCTTTAAACGGGGACTGCAGAGTCCAAATGTCCTGAATGAGCAGAGCTGGGTCCGCTCCCTCACCGTGACAGGCAGCGCTGAGTTATCTCCACCCATACGCAACCCATCCTCTCTTTGTGGCCGAGCCCAGCAGGGAAAGGGGAACGGGCCAAATTCCCCTTCCAGCAAGATGTGGCCACTGCCATCGCACCAAGCCACACCACAAAGAGAAGTTCATAGGGTGCTCGCTTGCCGTTATCGCTTCTGCCATCTCCAGACGCCAGGCAGGCTGTCTCCGCTCGCCACCCCACCTTGCAGGCTCTCCAGCGAGCTCAGCCTCACCGCCCCGACTTTTTGCTAATACTTCAGCTTAATTTGCAGTGCTAGCGCCTATAACAACCACACCGGGTCAGGGAGTGTTGGACTAGATGTTCCAGCAAGAGCATTAAACTGCCCTTGTTTAGGAGAAGTTAAAATAAGGTAGAAACAAAATCTGAAATGTTTTTCCTTATAAAGGAATGACAGGAGGAAAGTGCTGCACGCATTAAGCATCAGCCTTTCTCGTTCAGCAGGGACTGGCACTGTCTCTAAGCTCAACAGATACTGTTATTCCCAGACAAGTAATCACGGGCAGACCAACACAGCCGTACTTATGTTAACACAAGGGAATAAACTGCCAGACCTGAGCTCTGTCTTTACATACCTTCCTTCTCCCCCCAGCCTCCAGAAAAATCCCCCTGCACCACAGTTCCCCCAGTTTGGGTGGTTTAACGACCAGATGACATTCCTGAGAGTCATATAAAACTGCCCTGCTGCCTTGACCCAGTGCCCAGGTCCTTGGGGAGCAGCTCCTCTGCAGAAATGGAGCCTTGACATATCAGCAACACCCTCCCACAAGAAGAAGGACCCTTGACGACTCCGCAGACGCACGCCGTTGCCACCAGCTCCGGCCCTCCGGCCACAGGTCTGCACATCCCCTGCCAGGGGCATCTCATCTGCAGCTCCGGCTCCACTTCTGTAGGTGGTTTCCAAACAAGTCTTCTCCACAACGCTTGCTCGCAACCCTCCTGGCAGCTGGAGGACAGACAGCTATTTCATACCCTGCAGACAAGTGCTAACAGCCCAGAGCGGCTCCGAGTGCTCGCTCAGAGCCAAGGCTGGTGACCTGATGCAGAAGCAGAGCTGGGCTGTCCCCGTCCTCACCATCCCAGGCACTCGGCGAGATTTGCAAGCGCAATGGCAGAGACGTGCTCTCGTGCAACTGTGGTGAGCCAGGCATCGCAGAAGCAGCGAGAGGCCGATTTGCGCATAAGGAGTCGGTTACTTGGAGAAAGAGGTGCCCACTTGGTCTCTTGCCAGTCTGCAGACAGATTTAAGACACAGGGGAATTGAACCTCCGGTCCAGATATCACTGTGGCCAAACAGGCCACCTCCTTTACTGGCCCCTGGGAGAGCCCCTGGCAGCACAGTACAAGAAGTATTTAGTAAAGCTACAGACTGGCTTGAAAAAACTTGAGGACGATGAGCCGTTTGGCAGCCAAGCTTCATATAAACACGTTGATAATGATGTTCGCATCGGAGCTGGAAATGAACAGGGCTGCACGGCAACAGCAAGCCTCTCTGTCTGCCTCAAGAAAGCCCCTTTCTTGCAAAGCACATGTTTAATCCATGATCTGTGTCTGCTGCCAGCCACATTCATACTAAAATCTGCTCACCTCATCTGTCTTCTATATATCCAAGGATTTAGGTGAGGCAGGGGCACAGGCAGAACTGCAGGGCTCGCTCGCAAGTGCCACTCTGTTCTGTGCTGTCCTGCTTTCGGTGAAACCTCTGTCCTGTCTTCATTAAACACCTTCATCAGAGTTTAATGCACAGATGGAGGCCAGCGGTGTTGCGCAGATAGCACCCTCACATCAGACGTGGCTAAAAACTTCAGTGTTTCACAGCTTTGATGAGGCCCATCTGAAACACTCTTGGACATGAAGATCCCTTTCCTCACCCTGTCCAGGGGGACACATCTGTGCCCCGCTGTCTCTCCGGGCAGAGAGGCTGGGGGACATCCTAGCACCAAAAGCCAATGTCACCTCTTGCTCACGGACACTCTCCTCCTGCACACCACGTCCCCTCTGCACCTCTCAGAGAGGGGCTGTCCCACCTCTGCTCTGCAGACAAGAACAGCCTCACTGACCATACCGAGTTGCTCATTAGCTGTGATACGCACACACCAGCAACAGCATCACACCGTCCTCGGTCTGCTGAGGATAACATTAGGTTTGGGGTGCTTAGATTTGTTTCTAGTCACGTTGGTACAGTCCCAGAGTAAAGCCTGCAGGGTCATCTCTAGCCAACCGGTCTTGACTTGGCTGTCACTTTGATTTGCACCGCTCAGCAGCTTTGCCGATTGCTTGAGAAAAGGCAGGTTTGCGTAGCTCCTGGTCTCCGAGTTCAGTCAACCGTGTGTTGACTGCAGTCAGCTTCACAACTGCACAAGAACACAGACACCACACGCTCGTCCTGGCAGAGAAGGAGACAACGTCAGCAGAAGCCAAACTTCTGTGAGTGCACTTGTGAAGACACTTCACTGAGTTCAAAGAAGCCTTCCTCCCAAGTTATTGCTACCACCCTACATCATTTACGCATGCTGACCAGCTACAACCTGCTGTGATTTTCATGGTCATTCCTGTGTAACAATAAACATTTTATTAAAACTATGGAGCAAGCACTCCACAGCACAATGAATATTCATGCTGCCTTCCGCAGTGACGAGCTGGGATCCCTGCACAGCACAAGGTCTGCAACGTCTTCCCAACCCACTCGCAAGGCACAAAAGCGTGGGAGTTGAACAAGGATCAGTATTATCCACTAAACCACAGGATGAGCTTGCAGGAACTGGCAGGCGGGACTGCTTCCAGTCGCTGAAGAAGGCAAATAGTCCAGCCCAGTTCTCACATGCCAGATATGTTGAGCATCTGCAGACTTGAGAATGAGAAGGCAACCCATCCCCGTCCTGAGAAGCAGGCGGTTTCCCTCTGCACACCCCTCGTGATGCATGTTACTCAGAGGCAGAGTGGTTCTATCAAACAATTCTCTTTATTTTCCTATATTAGGCATTAACAAGGCATTTTGAATGCAGTGTTTTCCTTCTACGTCTAGCAATCTCCTAGCTAACAGAGAGAAAAGCTAGCAAAATTTAAGGAAGGTTGACAAAAGAATAAAGTGAAATAAACCCCTTGTCTCATAAGGAAACAGCAACTGGAAGCAGCCACAGCACCTACACACTAAGACACAGCAAGGGGTTTCCCCAGGAAGGTCTGACCAGAGGTGGAAGGGACGCAGCAGTTGGTTTGGTATGTCCTGCAGCAGCAGGATGGTTAGCAGGGGATGAACTGGGCATCTTCCAGGGAGAAACATCCTAAGCCAGACATGGTTCTAGATGTCCCACACTGTCTGGGGCTTCCTGAAGAGTTTCCCATCCCAAAGACAAGGACCTCTTTGCATCTCATTACCCCTCCTGCTCTTTTACATGATGATAACCCTATCTTTCAGCCACATCCAAAGACAGACTGGATATCTATCTATCTTCTATCGCAAGGGCTCCCCGAGCCCACACCAGACACCCAAGGATGAATTTCCAGCCCCAGCAGTCAGACCTGTTTGGCATTTACAGGATGTACTTGGCCTGCATTTCCTTTGGGCGCTTCTCCAGAGGGAGCTGTGACACTGGAAGGTCCCATAGGAGCAGCCACAGCATCACCCCTCAAGCTTCCTGGAGCTCAGTTTTGAGGACAACAAAATCTCTCAGCCTGGCAATGGCAGAGCCCCGCAACGCGTTATCTGTGCTTTCGCTTCCATTCCCCTCCGACCTTCACACCCAGAGCTGGGAGCTCCATGCAGCCAAGCCCACTTGGAGCGAGCGCTTTCTCAGCTTCGGAGCCAAGAAAAGCCCTCGTGGATTACAGCCTGTTGTTGCATTTGTTGTCAAAAAAGGACAGCGTGTCAGAAATCACTAGAAGGGCAAGAGGCTGTTATCTATGACCCAGAGTTATCGCTACTCTCCTTCCCCAGGGTCCCTGGAAAACCCAAAGCGCCCTGGATTCAAGGCGAACCCATGAAACGCAGCTCCTCAAAGCCACCATCCTGCTTCTCCACTTTCCCGCTCCACCCAGCCCCCAGAAGCTCCCAGAGGTGGGGCATCCTCCTTTGCCTGCCAGCTGAGAGATAAACCTCAACTCCCACGCTTCCTAGAGAGAAAAACCTGATCGTGGTGCTGCGGATGTGCAGGTCCAGCTCCTGCAGCACCCCAAACCGATGGAAAGTCACATCTGCAATAGGGTTTTAGGAAGGCACATGGACTTCAGGTGGAGCCATGCAAGCAAGTTAAAACTCCTGAGGATGACCTTTGCTGGGCAGGTACCCCAGCACTGCTGGCTCGAGCCTCTTGCTGGGTCTGAATCAGCTCCCAACGACTTCTTCAGCAGCGGCAGGCGCGGGGCTGACCCGAAGCCACAGCACGCACCCCGCAGTGGGATCCCGATGGTTTTGCTCTGCCCGAGGTGGCTCCCATCCCTCCCCTACGTCACAGGGCTGCCGAAGCTTCTGGTGCAGCTCTGCATCTTGCAAGGGACCGTCAGCAGTTTGCAGATCGCATGTCCTGGCCCCATCCATAAAACAGGGATGTTTATATAACCCTAGGAAAACGCCAAGCGCAGCAGGATTGCGAGGGAATATGCTTTCAGCTGCTGGAGTTGGTGGAACTCTGACAGCCCACGTCAGTCGCCTATCTGCCCTTAACTCTTAATACTAAAAGGGCAACTTCCTATTTAATGGAAAACAGCAAAGTCCTTGCAACATAAGATGTTCCTGTTCACAGATACAGCTGATGAGCAAGGTATTAAATCCAAACGGCCGCTTCCAGCGCTTCCTGAGAGAGACCAGCTCCCCGCAGAGCGAACGCTGCATCTCTGCTGGAAAACACCAGGTTTGTTGTTTGTTTTTAAAGCAGTTCCTTTTCCAAGCCAGGAAAAGGACTGAAAACCAGCCTGGGTCAATGCAATATGAATGAGAGGGCTATGAAGTGGATAATTTTGGTGGGTTATTTTGATGATAGATCTGACATATCTGCTTAAAAAAAATAAAAATAAATCTCGTGCTCACTTTGTGAGCAACAGTCATTCTCAGAGAGCAGCTTTAAAGATATTGTCAGCCCTTGACATTAATTTGCTTTCCTAATGACAAGAAAAAAGGCTTAAACCATCCAAGAGGCAACAAAAAGGCAAGTCAGAGGCCTGGGAGCCAAGACCTAAAGAGATCGGAGGGATGTATATGAGAGTCACTGGGAGCTGGGGACATCGGGACAGGCAGAGGTGGGAACAGGAGAGGTACACGGGCTTCAGACGGAGGTGCTGCCTCCAAGCCTCACGCGCCATCCACGTATTGCCACACCTTATACATCCCACAGACACTGCTGACCTACACAGTTTAATACAATTACTATTTACTGTTTAAACAGAGATGGAAGTGTAAGAGACAGTTCAATTAACTCAAATGGTTTCTCCCAGATGGCCAGAGGCAATTAGGGAACAGTCCTGTGTCTGCCGGTCCTTCCCAGGCACACAGCACCGTGCATCGGCTCCTGAGCGGATGCAGGTACGGTAGGTGGGAGAAGCAGCAACCTGAATTTCAACTCCGAACACAACGTGAACTTCTGTTAAAGTTCAACTTCTGCCCCCTGAAGCTATCCTCAGTTTTACACCGCCATGCCCTCCGGATTTGAAGCTAGCAGCAGTGAAATTTGATGGTAAATCTTACGCATTGGATCCATTTGTTCGCCAACAGCTAGCACTTTTTATTTCATGGGAAAATCTGTCAGCAGAACATCCTGAGTGCAGCCAAGGTGCCTTTGAACAGTACGTTGGACACACAACCGGATTTCCCATGATTTATGTTGTGCAACACTTGCTGCTCGCTGCTGCCAGGGCACAGAGGGGCTCCGACCAGAAACAGGGTGCTGGCGGCCACCACGAGAACGTGCAGCCTTGTATAAGAGGGAGTTTGTCAAAGAAAAGAAGTGAGTTGCTCAGTTTTGATGGGTACTTAGTGCCGCATGATGAGCTCTTTTAATACAGAAAAACGGGCGTCTTGCTATCTGCCCATTGTTTAGATTCACAGAGGGATCTGCATCGCTCTGCAGGTAACCAGCCGCAAAACAAACCTCCTCTTGCTATATGTGGGGTCTGGCAGATGAGCAATGCTTGGGCGAGCAGGCAAGCCTGAGCTTCACCAGAGATGGAGCAGGGTCCAGGTCACTGCTGGCCTGCAAGAGGAAACGCCGCACGCAGCGAGAAGAGGGGGAGGAAGGCATCAAGCCAAGAAAGGGAGAGCCCAGACTGAGTCCCCACCCCTGCTGCCGCAAAGCCCTCCCGACACTCCCTCCCTCCTTTTCTCCAAAATACTCTTTTCTTCCCCCAGGTCTGCAGCACTCCCACATCCACACAGTTGCCTCGCAGCCCTTCAGCCTCTGCGACTAAACCACCTCTGCATCGCCCGCTGTTGCGCATCCCCTTCCTCCGCCCCCGCGGTCCCCCCACGCTGCTGGCTGTCCCCTTCTTGCCTTTGTACAGAGCATGGTTAGGTTTCCTCTCCAGCCGCAGACGAAGGGCCCCCTCTCTGAGTGGCCTCAAGACTGCGAGGGGCGGCAGAGCAGCACCAGAAGTGGGTCTTAACCAATTTAGGGATCAATTATGAGCTAAAAGGCTGGTTTTAGCAACCCAGCTTCAGTACAGCCCTGCGTGCAGCTGTGTGAGCCAAACCAAAACCCCATGACACACCTCTTGCCGTATCATTTTGGAGCAAGGCTCGAACAGGCATCCAAACCACGTATCTCAGCTGACGATGAGGGTGTTACTCGAGATCCAGCAACATGTTCTCACAGAGCAACTGCTGCATAGCCTGAGTACAGAGCCCAACACTACCAGTAACACCAGTCCGCTGGCAAAAAAACTGATGAGTAAAGGGGAGAGCACCCTAAAGCACAACCTGCACTTAAACAGGCAACTCCAGTGGGTGTCCCAAGGAGTGAAGAGGTATGAGAAGAGGAACCAGGAACAGCCTTTCTGGATGGAAAAGCTCACGCAGCACAGGGGAGCGGGGAGGGAAGGGTTTCCTGGTTCCTGGCCAATACCGCTGTTCCTCTCGTGGAGGATATGCCTTCCCCAGGGTGTGTTTCAACTGAGAGCACGAGACACACTATTTCCATAATTCACTTTCCCTCTCCACCCACTGGGAATTTTTCCATGTTTTCTGGAAAAAAAGCCACCCCAAAACACGACCAACCAACTGCTCACCAACACGGCAGTTCCCAACAGGGCCCCCTTCCCTGGAGAGCAGCTGTCAATACAGATGTCAACCAGCCCTTTTTAGGCAGCTGAAGTTGGGTTTGACCAGTTCTCCACTTGAACCCTTTGGAATGTAAGAGGAAAGAAACAGCAAATATTTTAGGTGCTGAGGACCTTCTGCTTCCTGGCCCAACAGTTCATCTGCTCTCAAGGTTGCCTGTTTTGCCTCTATCCTGATAAATCAGTGAACACTTAAGCACGAGCTCTCATGGTCAGTGTTTCTGAAGTGGCTGTTCCAAGTCCCATCGACCTCACGGAGCCAAGAGAAGCCACAGGGGAAAAGTAAAGCAAGAAAGCAAAACTGCTAAATCCTTCAGGGTCAGAGGAGGGGACTCGGGGGGAACAAGTTGGGGGAAATGTCAGGCTCATACTAGGAGGAGATCATCTTCTGGGAGAGAGGGAGCAATGTTTAAAGACTTCAGCTAAAGATCACCAGCAGAAGACAGCGTGGAAAGATGAATGGGTTTATGTCCCCTTCCATCTCCCAGATGAACGGATGAGTCATGTATCTCTTGGAGCTATTGTGGAGCAGAAGAGACACATGTAAACTGGTGTCTGGTGGTGCTCCAGCTGTGAAAATGGCACTGGCAGGTGATTTTGCACCTCTCAGCAACGGAGTCCCTCCAGAGGAAGCTCTGCCTGCACTAGCCGTGCCCGTGGTGACCCAGGGACAGACATCACGGCCGAGGGATAAATCCCATATTCTTGCTCTTTGGCCCCTGCTCCCCAGCAGAGACGGATCTGGTGAGAACAATTCATGTCTCCAGCCTGATGTTCAGCTACTCCCCAGCCCCACCTCTCAGATTAGCACCGGCCATTGCCTCCACCCCATAGGGAGCCTCATCCCTGCCCTGCACAGGGGTGCCGGCAACTCAGAGGGGTCAAATTCCCAGCTTTATCATGGCAAATCCCTCGCAGCTGTCTAGCAGAGGATCCTGAAGTGCCTATGAAAAGCGGAAAGTATCTACCTCATTTTCCATATAGGAAGTTAGAGCACACGTGTTAAATGATTTACACAAGGATACAGAGCGATTCAGTGGAAGAGCAGGAAAAGGACTCCAGCAGCCCCATTTCTAATTGCCACGAGGTCATTCCCTCCCAGAGCAGCTTAAATCCTGACTCATAGGTAAATAAAAGCTGTGCCATAAAGCTGATCTGCTTAGGAGAGGGGCACCCGGACGCTTTTGGCAACGTGGTGAGAAATACCTACCTCTTTTCGCTGAATAAAATCCCTCCAGAGATACCCGTATCGGAATTTACCATCCTCTGCTGTAATCCTCAGCAGTTATTCACCTTTTTACAGCCGGACATCACCGCAGTCCCGCGCCTGCTCTGGGAGGGGACATTCAAGCCGGCGACACAGGGAGCTCCCGGGGGCCCCGCAAGCGCCGGGGCAGGGGACGAGCGATGCGACCGCGG
>VZSZ01011521.1:440663-534034 GCA_013398815.1 Ibidorhyncha struthersii | reverse complement strand
TCCCCTTGCCGGGGGGGGCGCCAGATGACAGCCACCCCTCCCGCAGCAAGGGGCACGGTGCGCGTATCGCAGCATCGCCGCTTCCCGAGGCTGAGCATCCCTGTCCTCTCCTCCGGACTGGGGGGGGTCCCACGACCTGCCGGTGGAAGGTCATCCCTGCCTGGCCCCACGGACCCCCCCGGGGATGGGGATGAGTCACTGGGAGTGAAGGACTCATGAGTCAAAGAGATGGAAGGCTGAAGCCTCTGGGGACGATGATACTGCCCTTAGCACACTGGAAACCAGCAATGGAGTTTACTGGGATACAGCCACTGACAACCTCACTTGAAATGCGGGATGGCCCCTACTGCGGCCTTGCAAAGTCAGTCCAGGGAACACAGTCACCTGTCCCCAGCAGGTACCTACTTCTTAGGTATGTAGGTGGTGAGTGAAGCCAACCTAGACAATTCTTATACAGGGATGGCCTCCATATACATGCTAAAAAGCATCAAGGAAGTTCTGGAGGGCTCTTAGCAGAGTATAAGGTTTGCAAAGGGCAGCTGAAACAGTTAAAATAGCCTCTTCTCTCTCCTTTACAGGCAGTGTAGTCAAGGAAACAGGTCTCTGGACTGGGAAATGGGAGATCTGACACTGATCACTTGTGCAGCCCCTGGCAATTCATGCTGTCTCTGTACAAGTCATCAGGACTTTGTCTCCAAGTACACCCAGCAGTCATCACCCAAAAACTCTGACCAGAGCTGGGGTCCCTACAGCACTGCCACAGCAACATCAGCAACAGAGCACTTCGCACAAAACCCTCCTAGGCAGGAGAAAGCACCACCATGGTCTGCGACAAGCCTCCCAAGCCACCAGGCCAGGCAGCAGGGCACCCTGCATGATACTCTATTTCCAGCACTGCTTAGACGAGAAGATCTTAAAGCTCTTTGCTTATGGACTGGGTAGAGCCAGGGACCAGCTGGTACAACAGCTCATGGACTGGTCAGCACCAGGTGCTTCTCAAGGTGCAGAGATACAGGCCCTCACACAGACCAGGCTGTTCCCCTGGGCTCAAGTAGGGACCTGCCCAAACCTCAAAGTCCAAGTGAACATCTTGGAGACAGCAAAACGGAGGAAGCGGGTGACTTGCTGTAGCTCACACAAGTCACTGGCCCAGGGACAAAATCCCAGACCCGGGCACTGAAAGCAGCCTCACCCACACCGCTGTGCGGCTCTGCCCAACACGGCCGCTCTCACCAGTCTGATGGCAAAGCAGAAACAGGCCCTGAGCTCAAAGACAGGGTCCGAGTCCTGATCCAGCTTTCCCAACCTGCAGTTTCACACCACCCAAAGTCCCCAAGAGCCCCCTTCTTAGGTGCCCTTCAAAGCAAGCATCCCTGCCAAGCATTCAGGATTTTAACTTCCGGTTTGTCCCCCTAAACCACCCAGAGGGACTCAAACACACGTTACTTTTGACAAAGGCTCTGGCTTCATCCAAGATGCTCAGCCACTGCGAACTCCTTCAACCTGCGTACAGCAGGCAGGCCTGGTGCTCCCCATCACTGAGAAGCATCAGGCTCTCAGAAAACACCCAGCACCTATCAAACACATGCCCCTGGCCCCCAGACCCCCCGTGTCAGCCTCCCTCCTCATCAGCAAGGTCTTCCCTGTCTCACCAAAGCCCCTGCTCCAGCACCATGACTAAGAACTTGAAGCACACAGCCCTGGAAAGAAAAAATAGTCTGAAACTAATAAAACTCCATGCCCTGCGCTCACGGGGAAGGAAAGGAGAGAGCACTCCATGCAGGCAAGCAGTGCCAGCTGGCAGAGGGTGGGCTGCCAGCAAGGGGGTGCCGCAGGCGTATACAGATGCTGCCCCAGGTTGGGGAGCCACGGAAGGAGAGCTGAGCATGGGGGGAGTCGGGGAGAGAGTCGTTTCTGGATATGTGGACCGATACCTTCGTTAGCAGCCACATCAAAGGGTGCTCACACCTCTGTGCCTTGACCCCACTTCTCCAGACCCAATAGAGTTTTGACGAATCAACATTTCAGACAACAAAAGAATCAAAATATGAGTATTTCTCTGCTCCAGTACACCAGAGATCAAACTTGGTTTTCTTGATGATACGGTTTAATTTTCCAGATCAGACAGCCAGGAGTGAAACACAATCAAATCTTTATTTCCACAGCCTCAAGCCACAACCTTCCTGCCAGTTCGTGATCAAAGCTGCAACCCAGAGATGTTCCGGAGCTAATGGCAGGCTCCCCCAGCAAATCCTGCATCCAAGGAATCATGCTTATCACTCCCCTAAATTGGTTTCACTGGAAATCAGAATTTGCTCCAAGAACAACTGCTTTAGTTTATAAGTAATGATGTAATCACAAAATTAATACAGACCTGTTTATGTAGCACCAACTTCATATGGACACAGACCAGGCCAAGGGGGAAAAAAAATAATCTTAATTTTGATACAAGAAAGACATTTTATACATTGAGAACAATCAATCACTGGAACAACCTCCCCAGGGACACGGTAGAGTCCCCATCGCTGCAGGTTTGAGATGTGATTGAACACGGTGGTAGATAATCTCATCCAGGCTCCCTTTCCCACAAAAGACTGGACTGGGGGATCTTTCAAGGTCCCTTCCAACCTGGGCCGTTCTATGATTCTGTGAAAAAATGCGCTTTCAGGTTTATTGCATGGTTATTGCTTGTAAAATAAATATGTTTTATCCACCTGTAAAATCATGCCCATTCTCTCCTGAGCCAGAAAACACAGCTACTTATAAGTCTCTAACAACACTCTTGGCATTGGCATCCCATTGCTCTTCTGACTGTTACACTGAAGGGCTATTTCACTTCACCTGCCACGCAGACAGCAGCTCCAGCCAGCAGCAAGGGCTCACGGTCTTCCCGTGCTGGGGATGCGGTACCTGGGTGCTAGCACAGGACAAATAAATACAACAGCAGCAGCCTGAAGCGGCAGAGGAGAGGCAGAGGGGGTGCCGTATCCCACTCGGAGACGACCGTGGGAAAATTCATTTTCAGCGTTGGTGCTCAGGAAGGAAGCTGCCCTTGCAAACAGAAGCCATTGGGAAGAAGCAGTGGGCATAGCCCAAGAAACTCAGCGTAAAGGGGACACTGTCCATGGACACTGATTAAGCACATACATAAAGGCTGCTGTCTCCATCAGCTGTTCAGAGTAGCCATCGAGCACCGGTAGTCCAGGAGGAACAGCTTCATTTCCCATGCATACACCCATTTTAGAGACTCATGACTCCCTTTGCCGCAGTGTCAGAACAACTTTGAGCTTCCAGCTGCATTTCTGAGCTCCCACCCACAGGCAGGCACTGCCGCAATCCCCCCCGGCACCTACGGAGAGCTTCAGCGCAGAGACCCAAACACCAGATCCTTAGCCAAAAACCAAAGGATAACAGGAGCAACAAATGCCTTTTCTCAAGGACTTACAGAAAGTCTGAAGCAGAGCAAGAAATGTCACCTACATTTTCTCAGGTATCATAGTGACCCTAAAGTGGGACTCATTGCCCATCAGGACCTTCCCTGCTGCCCGTATGATGCCGGGGTCCGGTCGCAGAGCCCTGAGCCCAACTACAGCACTCGCAGCACGAGGCATTGCTGCTCTCTAACAAATCACTCTGTCCATTAGTTACAGCTGGAAGTACTGCGTAGAGAAGCCAACAGGACACAGATATTGTGCTTCTGAGATCATTAAGGCAACAGAAGACATGTGTTGACCCAGACATACTTCCCTAACTACGTACTTGCTCCTACTCAGCATTATGGTATGCTGGACCTTGGAAGCACCCTGACTTGCATGAGAAATGTCCTCCCTCACCCCAGTAGCATGGGAATCGCTCTGCTGGGAGGATCCGAGCCACCCAGCGAAGCATGAAGCAGGATGGCAAGCAGCAAAGGAGCTCCTGCCCGAGGGTTAGCCAAGTTCAACAGAGCGGTGTTGAGAAGCGTTACCTGTGCTGTCAGGCAAGAGATGAGCTGTGCCCCCCAACGGGATCATATTTAATGGAGATGAGCAGAAATTCCAGCAGATTTAAAAGCAGACATCAGGAAACGGATAATGCTTCATACCTTGACGTGCCTCAGACAACTGCGGGAATGCATCCGCTGGCCAGGCAGGAGCAGGCAGCCAAGGGCGGTCTGGGAGCAGCACGGAGCATGCTGAGAACACAACTGCCTGCAGAGGCAACTCCGCAGCCTCATGAAACCCAAACCCTTCCCTGAGAGCTGAAACCCACAGTCACGACAGGTTACTACACAACAAGGCCAGGTTGGACGGGGCTTGGAGCAACCTGGTCTAGTGGGAGGTGTCCCTGCCCAGGGCAGGGGGGTTGGAACTGGATGATCTTCAAGGTCCCTTCCAACCCAAACCATTCTACGATTCTATGATGTAGGATAAAGGTAAATGCTTGAACAGGGAACTCAGGTGAAAAAAGCTGCAGGTATTTTTTTCCAGTGCATAGCACGCAAGCCCCCAGCCTCAGGGGACATACAGGCTGCCCAGAGAGGTTGTGGAGTCTCCCACTCTGGAGACATTCCAAACCCGCCTGGACACTGTCCTGTGCAACCTGTTGTAGGTGACCCTGCTCTGGCGGGGGGGTTGGACTAGATGATCTCCAGAGGTCCCTTCCAACCCTGACTATTCTGTGATTCTGTGATTCTGTGACAGGGTGTCACACAGCGTAGGGGTCAGCAACAGGCAGGGACAGGAGCAGTGGGAGACCGACAGCAGAAGGGAGGGATAAGGACAGACGAACAGCCGCCAGCAAAGGTGGGACAGCCAGGAAGGTGTCCCTGGGTGCCGGGGCTGGATGAACGCAACAGGATCGAACAAGAGGCAGAACCTTCCAGACTGTCAATGGCATCTGGCATCTCACGTGTGACGTGCTGCAAGCCAGGGGAAAAAGAAAAACCTTTGGTAAAAGAAGATGCATAGATGTGAGAAGACCACTAAAAAGAAACACCTCGGGCTTTTATCTGCCATTTCATAGGAATAACAGGGACACCAAGAAACATGAGACAGAAAAGACAGAGTGATTGGAAGCACCCCCAAACCGTCTGCCCTCTTACATGCATTTTAAAGATTAACTTACATTAAAAAAAAAAAAAAAAGACACAAGCATATTCCCTCTCAAAACCCCTTCACATCTCCAGCATTCTCATAAAGGCTCCCTACTCTCCTTTCCTAGTGCTCACTCCAGGCACATAGTGCTTCCCAGGAGGCTCTGAGGACCACTGAAGATGCTCTGCCTCAACGCACTTAGTCTGAGAGCTGCTGCCTGCCCAGGCTCCGAAAGCCTCACACTGCAAATGGGGGCTCTCTCCTCGCTGCTCAAATCATTTAGGTGCATAGTATGATGTATAAAACCACATTAAACTCTGTACAAATATGCAGACAAACATGTTGATAGTAGACATACGTATGACTGAAAGACTAAGAATGATCACCAGCGGGTTAATACGCAGTTTGTCCTTCCTGCTGGAGTTCGGCAGACTGCTTGCAAGCACCCACAGCTCTCCCAGCTGCTGGGCCCTGCCCAACACACACCACTCACTGCAGTCAGGTGTTACGATGACCTACCCCATCATTTGTTAACTCTTAAAATGAGTTTTCACAGCTCAATTTTAAGTGACATTAATAATTTACCTGGGAGATCAGAACTCCTTTCCCATCAAGGTTGCACCCACCCTCTCGTCCCATNGGGTGCTGTGGGCTCTGCCTTTCCATTTGAGAAGAGGTAAGGGGCCCCATGACATTAACAATTAAGGCTTTGTAGCAAGATCTGAACTAGTCCGAAGCGCTGTCTGCTAAGGAAAGACAGGAGAGCCACCTCCAGGCCACTGCCACCAAAGCAATCTGGCAAGGCAGAGAGAAGGGGCAGACGTGAGGACCACAGCAGCCCCAGAGCACAGCTCCGCAGCCCCAGAGCCATTGGAGAGGGACGCCTGGAGACATATTCATTTAGAGCTACGGCTTTTCATGCAGTATTAGCCTGTGGAAATGTGTGAGATATGGTTTACTCAGATCAAAAGGGGCTAGCAGGTTATATGGAAATCTGTTTCTTATACCGGCACCCAAAGGCACCAGCTGAAACTGGTACCTTGTCACAGAGACCATGGGAGACCCTCGGTGCCCTGGAGCAGCAGTGAACCAGGTGTGGAGCTACAGCATCACCTCACACCTTCGGTGCCTTCCCCCAAAGCACAAGATGCTTGTCATCCTCAGAGACGGGATCCTGGACAGGGGACACCGCTCTGTGCAAGAAAACCTGAGTTCTCCCCTGGGCAGAGGAGACCCCGTGGGCCATGCTGAGCTCCAGCAGCTGCGGGAAAGCAGCCCTCAAAGAAGAAGCCAGGCCCAATTCCCACCCGCCCCGGGGTGCCCTCACCCTCTCCGACAGCCACACACTCAGCTCAGGAGTCAGCTATTCCCACCCACAGCCGAGTATTAATTAAAAGCATGTTCAGGGCCAGAACAGTGACTGGGACGTGGCCCCCAGCGTCACACGGATCTGCTTTCATCTGAGTCATCCTTTGGTTAGTCACTAAAGCCAGAGCCCCGGCCCTCCCGCTGCCCGTGCCGGGAGCGCTGCCGGCATGGCAGCAGCGGGGGGGAGCCCAGGGCAGGCTGAGCTCTGCTCCCCGCTCCTCTCCCCCACTGGCACGGCGCTGCCAGACCCCGCAGCCCCGCGAGACCCCCAGGCACGTCGGCTGGCACAGCCCACTCATGTGCCGGCAGCGGTGGGACCGGTGTGAGCTGAGCAGCTTGACCTGGGATCCAACAGCATGACCTGATGATATTGTCGCTTTTGTGTCCCAAATCTCCTTGAGCACAGCCTTCCTCTGCCCCCACACATGGGTTTAGCATTCCCTTCCACTCTGCCCCAGCAGCTTTCCCTACCTGCACCGACCCCTCCGAGTAGGGACCTGCGGAGAAGACCCAAGACCAGCCCTTCAGCCATCTATTCCCCAGTCCCATATTTCACACTGGAGCATGGAGAAACGCTGCCGAGATGGCCGGCACGGCTCTGGGGTGCCACGCAACACACAACCCACTCATGCTGGAGCAAGGACAGAGTGGCCGCGCTCAGCATCCCACACCGAGTCCCCGGCAAAACTGCCTTCAGTTAAGGCACACGCTATGCTTACGCCTGGCCCAGGCCACCGCGCGCACCCGTGTGCCGTGCCTGCTGCCTGCCACGGTGCAGCCCCATCTGAACCACCCAAAGAGCCGGTTCCAGCAGAGATCAGTGAAACACATATGCACTCGGACATGAGGGATTTGCAAGCGTGTTCCTGGGGGTTAACAAGAGCTCTTCCACCTTTGCACAAAGACACTCGCCCATGTTCTTCCTGCCCCTGGGGTCCCCGGCTGCTGCACGCCCTGGGAGTGGGTGACAGCCAGCCTGGGCACGAGGGCTCTGTGCTCTTCGCAGCAGCTCAACATGATGTACAGCTCAAGGGCTGAAAGAAACCCACCTTTGATGCTCTTCTGGAACAAAGAGCCCCAGATCGCAACATTACAGATTCCCCTCTTTCACCAGAGACCCTTTGCAGAGCCCCCCGCCGCCTCTGTGTGGAGGGAAGGGGCCCAGCGGGAAAGGCCAAACCATGGTGGGACCAAACCATCCCTGCCACCTCCTCCTCTCCCCAATGTCCCTGCCTAGCAGAGGCCCGCACGCAGCAGCAGCAGCTACCCAGCCCAAAGCCCTCTGTGCTGAAACACCCACCAGGCTCTGAGTTATGGGCAGCTCTCAGGAATGCTTTGAAGTGGCTCAAACCAGAGGAGAAAGCACAAGCAACAGAGACAGAGAGTGATGAGAAGGTGCCATCCGCCCTCTCCAGAGGATGCTCCTGCAGGTAAGTCCTTATCCAGTGGCACCGGGTGCTCTCAGCACATCCCTGGACGGAGCCCTGCAGGTCTGGTACGGGCCAACCATGGGAGCAGCTTTCCCTGGCCACAGTTTCACTCCACCCTGGCTTGAGCGTTTCCTCTCATCCCTGTGGTTTCCCTCCCCGCGCCGATGCCCAGCAGCCAGCCGGGAACGCCCAGGAGAGGAGGCCTCACACCTCCCAGGGCTGCCGTGCCGGAGGAGGGTGAGCTGCACCACGTCAGGGGGGCGGAGGGAGACCCACCATTGGGCTGCAGCACACCAGGTCTGCCAATTTTGGCACAGACACCCCCGCCCTCGCTTTCTCTCTTTAATCCTGGCCATCCTGCTCCCACACACAGAGAGCGAGAGCCTCGCGGGTGACACCACGCCGCCTGTCCCCTCTCCCTGCAAACAGATACAGTCACGGCCATCCCAGAAGCAGCTCGCTGCAACATCGCTCCTGACAGCTCGATGTACCCAGGAGCAGCTTTGGGAACCACTCAGACATGCACCATTAGCCAGGATTTGCAGCGAAGCTGGGGAATTAAAGGGAGTTACTCATTCCTCCACAAACCGCCCTCCATCCTCCCCCTAGCCGAATGCCCCCACGCATGGCCAGCAAGGTAAAGCACACACCGGGTCCCCGGCCACCGNAGCTCCTGCCGGGCCAGGCAGGCAGGATGGGAGGGCAAAAGCCAGGGGAAGATACTTTGGCAAGCAAAGAAAGCTCAACCACAACACACACACACACTCGGGAGCCAACCTTCAGAGCAGAAATGCGTCTCCATGCCAAGAGCTCGGCTATTTTCCTCCCTCTCCCCGGCTCACAGCTCTGAGCTAACAGGCTCAGCATTCATCCCCCCGCGCCGTGCGGCACATGGGAGCAGGGAGGGGGGGGGAAGAGAGACTCAAATGAAATCCAGACCTAGAAAGCAGTTTCTTTCCCCCCCCCTCACTCCCTCCGCAGCTTCTGCTGGAATCACCTTCTGTCTAGAGGGCTCAGGAGGATGGAAAGGGAAAGAAAAAAAAAAAAAAAAAAAAAGAGAGAAACGCAGAAAGGAAGCGTTGTAAAAAAATAAAGGAATCGGCTGAAATCCACCCGGAGCATGGCAGTTTCTCTTCTTAAAGTACAGAAGCTGCTGGAAAGGTAGGAGGGCAGAGGCAGAATATAACATATTAAAAGATCAATAGCCTACCTGAAATCCGGTCCCTCTCCATTACTACAGGATATATTTAGCATCCGCGTGTCACGGCCGTCCCTTTTTTCGGTGGCGTCCCCTTCTTTCCCCCACTCTCCCTCCCTCCTTGCCTTGCCTCCTCCTCCTCTTCCAAAAAAAGCTCTTTGTCTCGTCTAATTTCTTCAATCTGTTGCAATCATGAATGCATCCAAATTACCACATTTCCATGTGCTGATCATATGTTTGTGCTCCAAACTGAAGTAGCTTTGTCTCTTTGAAATGAAAAGGAAGAGTAAGAGAGGAAGAGACAGGAGGAAGAAAAAAGAAAAAGGGGGTGCATGACCCGAAAAATCTTGTAACTCCCTGAAATACTCCACCAGGCGCAGGAAAACTGGAAATCCCGAGTCCTCTGTAAAACAGTCTTAAAGCTACAGCATGCGAATGTTCAGGGGAACGCTCCAGCCTCCACAGCTCCCTCTTAATATCCACCAGGAGATGCTTAAAGAACTTGGCTCCTCGCAATAACAGAGCGAACAACTCATCCAGCTTCTCAAATCTCTCCTCGCTTCCCCAGTCTTATTTTCCTGCTATTTCCTCTATCCCCTCCTCCTTCCTTGGCTCCAGCATTTTAAAAGAGCGCAGATCCTGCGCATTCCCCTACCCTGCCAGGTCTGAAGTTTCGATTCATGCATAAACTATTCGGCTGATGAAGGCTGACTTCATTTCCAGCACAGCATCATGGGCTGCTGCTGCTACCAGGCAGGACCTGAGCGCCACACACGTTTACTCGCCCCGTGCAACCCGCCGGAGAGCTTTGCCGCCAGCCCTGGCACCGAGCTCCCGCTTCGCCTTCCTCCCCTCTGCAAAGCAGCGATAACAGGAGGATTTCTGCAGCCAGCCCGAAAGCGATAGTGAAAGTCTCTGCCCCAGGCAGAAGTCCTTGGTCTTCTCCTCGGTCCCACTGTGGAGCAGAGGTGGGATTGGAGAGCAGTTTTCCTTCCCCGCGATGCCCAGGCAGGGCACGGGGATGCAGAAGGAGCGGAGCAGCCCGTCGCCAGACCCTCCTCTCCCGGGCCGGGATGGAGGGACGCACACGGCTGCGGCGATGGGCTGGCCCGCTTGGAAACTTCCACTTGGCCAGCAGCCAGGGCAGGCAGCGGGGACGCCGTGCTAGCACCTCCGCTGAGACGGTGCCCACGCTGCCTGTGGGGCACAGCGCTGCCCAAACCGCCCCACGCAACCCTCCCGTGTCACCCACCGCCGATTCCTATTGATAGCGCGCAGCCTGAGTCACCCAGCCAGATGCGAGGGCACAGCCTCCGTCCCCAGAGCTGGCAAACAAGCCGTCCCTCCCGCGGCCCAGAGGCAGGGATGGCAGATGCCGGCAGGGACGGCACGGCTGCTGCATGGGACAGGCGTGCTGACAGGACCCTTGTGTGCTCAGCACAGTACACCTGACACTTTTTGCCCCCAAATGCTCACAGTTCACGTGGAAAATCACAAGGTGCCAGCAGTGACGGAGCCTGGGACCTTCCCCCATAGCACAAGCAGAAGGACAAATTGTTTCCTGGCTGGAAGAATAAAATTCCAAGGAAAGACTCCAGGTGCTGCTGGGACCTTTGGATACTCTGGACCCACCTTGCGTTGGTTTTCAGTATGAAAGATCCCAAACTTGCGTGTTTCCCCACGCAGCAGCTGATGGAGAGCCACTGCCACCAAACCAGAGGGAGGACCACAGCTAACAGCAAGCGGCGGGGCCAGGCCAGCACCCCCACTGCACAACGAACAGCAGAGACCTGATGGGAGGCAGCCCCAGGATGGTCCATCCATTAGGGAAATGTCTCTCCAATCCCCAGCGGGCTCTTCCCTGGGCAGGGAGGTTTAGATCCCTTCCCAAATTCCTGTTCTTTCTCTATTTGCTATTAAAGCTCTGCATGATCCTGCTGCCGGTGCCTAAGGCGTTAGGGAGGGGACAATAAGCAATGTTTTCCCAGGCACAGATCAAAACCACGTTTCCTGCCCGAGACCTCGAAGGTGCCAAACACAAAGCGAGGACCCAGGGGAGCCACACAGCCTCGTGCAGCACAAAATCCAGTCCACTGCCTCCACCGAGCAGCCCTTATTGCTGAGCTGCTTACACTGGAGAGGAAGGGAAAAGCTCAGGGGAAGTATCAAGAAAGGAAGAAGGTGAATGGAAAGGAAGAAGGGATGGGGACAGCACACATTTGTAAACTTTAACCCACCAAGACCCAGGTGATCAGCAGGTACAAGGCAAAGGCATAATTTCTCACAGGGCATATCACCACAAGGCACTCAGGGAAGCGAATCCAAATGATGATTAATGCAATTGAACTTTATGTTCATAAAACCTCCAGGTAGATGCGTCTCCTTCAAACTCCAAGTCCTCAAGCAAATTTTAACAGATTTGCTTTAAAGTTGCACTCGTGTGTCTCCCTTTGAAGCAGTGCTTGCAAAGCACTCCCGCCACTGCCGTAGGTGGCAGTGACACTGGGGTGTCTGCGTTTGAGGGATGCGGGGACTCTGCCATGCCATGCCCGTGATGATGCCCATCGGGGTTTGATCCCTTCAAAAGGTGCAGTTCCAGCAACCTGCATGTTACCGGGCTGGGGGTTCCCCACCCTCCTTGGTTTTGGAGCAGATCACCATATGCCTGTTTAAATGGGTGTTTGGTGGTTTGTGCATCGTACAAGTCTATTAGAGGAAGATAAATATATTGCATTCTTGTTAAAAGGTTGTAGGGGAAGTCAAGCACACCTAGGGTTTGGGAAGGGGACAGAGAAGACTCTTCCCTGCTTGGGGCTGTTTTCTGGGGGTTCAAGGCCCCCCAGGGCTCTCTTTCGGCAGAGTCAGGAGGAAAGGGAAGAAGCAGGAGCAACTTTTAGGAAACTGCTATCTGCCATAAAGATAAAGCCAATTTGCATTTGCAAAGGAGAAGCTGATACAAAGCGGGAGCCTTGCTCCGCCGCTGCCCCGCACTCCCCGAGGCTGGCACAGGGGCGCACACGCTTTCCCTTGCTCCACCTCGCAGGTTTAAACATTACCACGGGTGGTAGCCAGCAGGAAGCACGGCCAGGTGCGGAGAAAGCTAGGAAGGAAATCACAAGAAAGAAAGTAAACCAAACCCTGCTCCAGGCTCAGTTTGAATTTTATCTCTCTCGCACCTTTCCTAGGCTAGCCCAGCAACGCCGAAGCCCTTTGCAAAGCAATAAACTGTTTGTTGCGCATGAACATGTAGATACGCAGGAAAGGGGCTGGGAAGACAGCACGAGCTCACCTCCGACTCTGGACACGCCACGGAGCCCAGGACATCGGTGGGCAGCCAAGAGGGGATTTAGGACTATCAACACCATCACCAGCCACAGCAGCAGCAGATGCCTGCAGGTAGTCAGGTAGATCCTATTTGCAATTCCTTGTCTGCCTCTCTAGATTTATGCTGTGATTATGCTCCTGTGGCATTTCATCCAGCAGAAGAGTTATTTTCTCTTCTACCTGGTTCCCATGGTCACAGCTGGCCACTTCTCCCAGGTTTTTAGCAAAGCAGCCAGGTATCACCTTATAACCCCAGCCTCGCCGCTGAGAGAGCTGGAAAGGATGAACACCGCAAGTCCCTGCTAGCATCAGAGGTTCAAACTGCATTGACAAAGGTGCCGGGAAGCAGCCAGAGCAACCAAAGACCTCTCGAGGCAGGAAAAATGGGGATTCAACTGGTTCTTTCACAAGCTCAGCTATCTGCAGTGCTGGTGAGTTGGGAGGAGAGTACAGAGGGCGAGGACAGTGCAGCGGAGTGGAGCATACCTAAATCAAATTATGTTCAGTGAAGCATTTTCACACAAGGAAATACACATCCAAACTCAAAACAGTGCAATCAAGTGTTACTCCATTATATTCCCTCTATGCCTTTTACCCCCGGGCTGGACCCAGACAGTATCTGAGCCTCCGCTGACTGTGCCCTCCAAGAACCTTTCATTTACATTTATATAAGCCTTCAGGATGGGGAAGAAAGAAAACACTGGCTAAAATTCTCCTTTTCATTTTTAAAAAAAAAAAAAAAACAAAAACAAAAAACCAAAACAACCCCAAACCAAGGTGATGCCCTCTTTCCAAGGGAGGTACTTACCCTCTGAATGCTGCTGCCCTGTTCTTTACCAGTTACTTTTTCTTTGCCTCCCTACTCCTCCTTTCCCCTCTCCCAGCTGTGCAGACACAGGGCTCTTGGCTGCTCCACGTTTGCTGCCAAGCACTATTGTGACCCTCACCAATTATTTCTTATGAAAACCTGTATTTGTTTAAAACAGGGGAACACAGATCCTTCCGAGTTACTACTTTTCCCAAGCCAAAGACCATGCCCAGGACACGGTTCCTCACCACCCAAAAGCACGTATGACAGTTGCAGCAGGGGATTGCTAAAACAGCAGCAGGGCATCTCTCCTCCTGCCCTGAGCCCACGCAGCCCCTTGAGATGATGCCTACATGAGTCTCCCTCCACTCCACCCCCTCCCATGGCGGGATGTATCTTTAAGGAAAGCCCCTGTGAGGGCTCTCCTCCATGCTGGCTCTCAACCTCTCTGCTTGAAAGCCTCAAACTGCCGGAAATCCCTTGCATATCCTCCCCGGGCTTTCTGCTCACGCTTTAACACTCATGTGCTGAAGTATTAATAGCAGCTGGCAGTGCAGAGCGAAAGGCGAGGCAGGAGGACTGGACGCACACCCTCCCGGGAGAGCACAGGGAGTCTCAGATAAATGTTAACTCTTCCACAATCCTCTGCTTATGTTTTCCTTCTCGGACTCCTCCCTACCATCAGTCTTGCCCTCGCAACACTCACTCTTGCCCAACTCACTACCCAATTCCCCAAAAAGGGGGGTTACTCTATACCCGAAGGTCTGTGGGTTTTCCCCACCAAGAGGTTGCCGGGGAAAAGCAGCATTCCCAATGGTATTATTGGATTTCCCCTTCTTTTAGAACCAGCCATGTGCTCTGCACCCTCCTGCCTCCCAGGCAGGTCACTGCAACAGCTCCGGCCTGGCAGAATGAGCCATCAAGGAGAAAAGTCTTCAAGAGAGTCACCACCTGGGTTTCACAAGCGTGCAGATTAAAGGAATCATAGAATCGTCTGGGTTGGAAGGGTCCTTTAAGATCATTAAGCCCAACCATTAACCCAGCACTGCCAAGTTACCACTAAACCACGTCCATCAGCACCACGTCTACCCATCATTTAAATACCTCCAGGGATGGCAATTCCACCACTTCCCTGGGCAGCCTGTTCCAGTTCTTGATAACCCTTTCTGTGAAGAAATTTTTCCTAATGTCCATCCTAAACCTCCCCTGGAGCAACTTGAGGCCATTTCCCCTTGTCCTGTTGCATGTTACTTGGGAGAAGAGACTGACCCCACCTCGCTACGACAAGGCAGATTTCACCAAGCCCTGCAAACACCTTCAGATCGCCCTTCTTCTTTCTGGGTTTATTAAATAAGGCAGGGCACAGGTTGCATG
Organism: Ibidorhyncha struthersii; assembly: GCA_013398815.1. Lineage (NCBI taxonomy): Eukaryota > Metazoa > Chordata > Aves > Charadriiformes > Charadriidae > Ibidorhyncha > Ibidorhyncha struthersii. Next base: position 519,457 of record VZSZ01011521.1, on the reverse strand, counting down.
ACACACTGCTCTCCTCCACCATCCTCAGAACAGCGTGCCCCAGGGAGCCCTGGAGCCACCCCAGCCCCAGCAGAGTCAGCCCAGCTCCTTCCACACCACCAGCGCCGCAGCAGCAACCGGCGCAGTTGAAAAGCTGCACGATTTCTAGGCACTTTACACACGGGCAGCACAGGCTTGTGGGAAGCAACACTCTGTTCCTGTCTCTTGAAACATCTCCTCTGGTGTGGAGGGGAGACCTCACTCAAGGACAGACCTACCGAGATACTTGTTTTACCTTCTTCAGGTGAATCCCTAAACACAGGGATTTTCAAAATACTGCTGTCTATAGGGCAGCCACAGGTGAGGGGGCTCTCTTCATGTGTTACCATGCTACAATAGAATGGGGAGACGCTGCCTTGGTGTGAGGCAGCCAGAGGACACCACCATTGGCTTACCTTGCCTTAAGTCCCCATTGCTGAAGATGGGCCAATCTACCGAAGGAGATAAAAATGCTCCAGAATTGGGCAGATGACCCCTATTCTCATCTAGCAGCAGAATCATCCAGGCCTGACACCTCTCTGAACACCATAACATATTTTTTACCAAAAATTAAACTGCAAAATAGTTAAACCAAGGAGGGACTCCTCCATCGAGTCAGTCAATCAAGAATGCCTCTTACTATTCGTGCTTTTCTTGGACCTTACTCATTGTTTTCACGGCTCCCAGAGTTTCGTCAGAGAGACTTCACGCTTTGCAGGTCAGCCCTGAACATCTACAGTGCTTTATCCACTAACCCAACTGCAGGCTTGCCTTACAAACAAGTCATCTCTCTGCAACAAAGGGCATAAAAGGCTGTGCTCCTGTCCCCTTTGCAGCCCTAGACACAAGCTAAATATAGCAACGAGTAAATCTGTGCTCTCTGCCTAAGGTACAATTAGGGGGTTTGGTAAACACTAGCCACTGCCGGATGCGCCGGCCTCGGAGGCTCAGAGGATGCCTGTGGTGGGCAGCCCAGGCTCGGGAATTTGCCTCTGCCCACGTGATGAGGGATACCAGACTTTGAGGGGAAGAGGGAAAGTTGAGCAGCCACGAGCTGGTCTGCCAACATGCCCAAGAGCAATTCGCAAACTGACATTTCAGCAACAAAAAGACAAAGAAAATAAACACCGTGGAGACACACATGTATTCCACCAAGAGAAATGTGACCCTACACAGCAGCTTAGATAACCAGCACGTACAGACCAGGTCAAGACGCACCAGTTCCTCCTTTGGATCATTTTTCCCCTGTTCTTAAGGGGACGGGTGCCAGACGCCACACCCCACAAACGCACACTTCCATAGCTGTCCCACGCCTGCAGTGCCTGTTGCCACCTTGGCTGGAAGCATGTCCTTTCACTAGTCAGCCCCAGGAGGGCTCCTCCTCGCCTGCTCCATCAGCTCCTCCATGGCACCTTGGGCCAGCCACATCCCAGCGCACCCATGCTTCTTGCAGGACATGGGCTGGCAGAGGTGATAACGAAGGCATTTCTCTCTCCCAGGACACTGTGCTTTCCTCTAGAGGACTGGTTGGTTTGTTTTTTCCCCCCTCCATCCTTCACAATGACATGAGACAAATGAGAGAAAATCATGTTCCATTGCTATTCCCCTTCCCTGCTCTCCCACCTCCCCTCTGCTGCAGCTGATGTGAGGTTCTCTTGGAAGGGCATTAGAAGCTAACTCCGGAGATGTCTGGTCCCAAGGTGACAAATAACCTCAACTCAAGGACTACTGCAGCATGCAACTCCTCCAGGCCAGCAGGACCTCTACATCTCCTTTCCATGGGGGAACCCTGTGGACCTCATCAGCTCTCATCAACAAACCCGTATCACAGTCCAGCGAGGAAGATGATTATCTAAAAGACACAGGCAACAGCTAAAGCCTCCAAACATTACAGAGCATTAAATCCCCGGTCATTCCTGACCTACTGATTTATAATTCACTGTCTCTGGTTTCCTCACACCAGAGCCCATAATGCCAGGTGCTGTACAAAGAACGCATCAAAATATCTACCTACTCACCTGCAGTGTCCAGTAGCCTTTTGAGACTGAAAGAGACTATACATAAGACTGGAGATTAATCACGGGTATTGTAAGGGAAGAGGATGACAAGCCAACGCTCAGCACATCCCCTCAGTAGCAAACAGGCCCACGGCACCTATCACTAGTCCTTAATTTCTTAGCTGTGCACACAAGAGCCTACGTTCCCTCATTCACTGTAAGTAATGCACATCTCTGCTTGAAGCACATGGGAGCCCCACAGGACTCTCCCGGGCAGTTTGGAGCCCACGTGTCCGCATTATGCAAGCGCCATCCTCGTGTGCCTGTGCAGGAAACAAAGCACCCGAATCCAGAGCAGCCACCTCGCTTTAACTTCTTGTTGCCTGGAGTGAGGTGTTCCTGCAGAGCTGTGCTGCCGCAGAAGCGAGTCTCCAGGCTGGCTGGTGACCAGGCTTCACCCTTTGCTACTTTGCCCTTGTGATGAGAAAGACCAAGAGGACACGTGTCAAACGAGGGCTTGTCACTAGGGAGCCCGAGGAGAGCGAGTGGTGCATGTGCACAGGGATGCTCTTTGGCACAGAGATCCACACAGCTGGGGTGACCAGTGCAGTGCTTAAGACAAAGGGGAATAGATGTCGCCCAAAGAAATTCATATGACCTCATCTAGGGACACATCCAAAGCAACGAGGCTGCAACCACAAGTCTCTAGTTAACCCCTCTGCTGCTCCACCAACGTGAAAGGCACAGCCCGTGCTAAAAACATCACACTGCAAAGAGGTGGTGTGCATCCCCACAGCTTCCAGCCGGACCAGGAGTGTTACAGCCTGGATCCCAGTATGGCAATGGGAAACTGAAAAAGGATGCAGGAAATGTTAGGACATCCTGAAGGTCTGGACCAAGGTTTACAGGAGAGCTTCCCAAACTCAGTTTGCTCAGATACCACGATGACACATAGAGGGCTATGCTGTGTGTGGGGGTACCCGTGACTGAGCTGCAGGAGATGTGTGACAGGTCTGGCAGCATTTCCCTGGGGAAAAAGACCTCAAAAACCTAATGGTTTTTATAGCAATCTGAATTAGCTTATGTAACAGCAATCATGTACGCTCGACTAGGGAGCCCCTGGCTTTTGACATTTCTTTTGTTTCCTCTGTTCTAGTTAACTTGCAACCTCACATAACCCAATTTCTAAAGTTGCTCTCTTACAAACTCCAGGCATAGAGAGAGGAGATGGTCCTCGGGGCAGGGTACTAAACCAAGAGGTGGAAACAGCAAGATTGTTGCCATATCTACCTTTAACTCACTGCGTGAATTTGGAGCATCCTAAGTTAGTGAACCCTGCTGAAATTAGACATTGAAGTGATGAGACCAATTTAAGCTATGCCCACAGCTATGTGTGTTCAGCTCTTCCACCCACCCGGCCATACATCTTTCCAGTTCAGTGCCATAGGGAAGGACCTCTAGATTCACAGGCAATGCAAAAAGCACTGCTTTCACCTCTGATGCCCTATTCTCCCAACTATGAAATCATCGATAACTGTTAAAGGGAAAAGGCAAGGCTTAACCAGGGAACAGCAAGATAGGACGAGAACTATCTCTGCACGTCTTGTTGAAATTTTCATGTCAGACTATATTCTCCCCACTTTTATTGCTACCAGCTCCTGCAGAGACCTCCTGGGTGCCCTGGGCAGCACGGTGCCATCGTGGTCAATGGGGTCCTAGAGCTCCATGCCCTGAGCAAAAGCTCGCAGGCTCACACCATGACCAGCACCTTTCAACCGTCTCACTCATCCTGCATCTCCAGCCCACAACTGTCCACCCACTGCAGCTTCTGGCCCCTCTATCTACTACTGTCAACCTAAAGGGTGGACAAAGGNTTTATACCCAAGAGAAGCATTTAGACAGTACGAGACAAACTGCCCTGACAGAGGTTTCATGACATCAGCGGGTGCCCCTTTCTAACACAACCCAGATAGCTGGCCTTGAGCTGCATGCCTCTCTAAATTATGCCCTACGCTTCCAAAAAGCGCCGAGACAAGTTGCGGTTGATCCTTGGCCAACTGCTGATGATGCAGAAGCGAGGCTGCTAGCGTCCTGTCTTTTTTGGATGGAAAAGCTGTGCCTGCCCTGGACTGCAGCTTGCCCTGGCAGCCTGCCCCTGCTCCGCTCCGGCCGGCTCCAGGCAGCCCCGCAGCCAGACAAAGGCTGAAACAGGAAAGCTGAGGCACCTGCTCTCCTCCCACCCCTTTGAGACCTCTCACAAACAAAGCACCTGACCCCACAAACAGCACCGATGCAGCAGTTCTGCTGCAGCACAGCTGGAAGGCATCCTCCTCCCTGCATTCCCCCACAGAGAAAAACCCACACTGGTTTAGCTAAATCAGTAAACTCTACCTTTTTCTGGACCCTCCTGCATTACTCCTGCCAGGGAAGTTCCTTCCTCCTAAGCAAAAACTGAATTGTAGCCTGGAAACAAATCAAGGTACAGAGCGCAGCTGGCTGCCCAAGAGGAATACGATGCCGATTTCTTCCACTCCAACTGCTCTGGGGCTGTTTTCTGGCCGGCTCAGGAACACATCGCTGCTCCGGATGGCAAATGTCAGCACATATTTCTCTCTTTCAAATTCATCAGGTACAGTTGTAGGAAAATGAAGTGGGAGTAACTTCCCTGACACGCAGTTCTTAACTCCGCAAAAATATTGCCCTAAGCTACCCACATCAGGCGACAGTGGCATTTTAGGAGCCACACTTCTGAACTCTGATGGAGCCTTTTATAAAGGGCTTCTTCCCACTCCTCTCCTCTGCCCATTCCCAAGTACATGTTGAGCAGAACCTCCAAACCACTCCCAAAACATGACCTTATGGGCAGGGTCCCAGGTCCTAATGGAAGGGGGACAGTACCAAGGCACAGACATCTTTCTTGTCCTTCCAGTCCTTGAGCCGAGGCCCTCCCAGCTCCCGCTATCAGGCTGCACCCCAGGATGGTGCTGCTGTCCACGGTGAGCCGCAGCCCCGAGCCGGCCCGTCACTGAGCTGCAAGGGATGAGGACCACACGACTAGCAACACTGTGGAAAGAAGGAGCCAGTGGTGAGCCCAGCTCCATGTGTCTTCCACTGAACGGGTCCTGTTAGGTTTAGCTCAGCACCTCCAGGGTGCTGGACATCAGAACTTGTTTCTGTACCAATCATTGTGGCATCTTCTCAGGTAGCCAGAGCCTCCTGACAACTGTGAGATGCTGGAACGCTGTCTTAACCTGGCATCTGCCCCTTCCCAGGGCATTCTTCAGGTATGCATGATATTAACTCCACTTTTGCAGCCAAAAAAACCCCAAACTAAGACAAAGTGTATGATTCACACATCCCTAAAGGTAGTTACCTAAAGAAGTTGCGGACCCTTATAATCCTGTGGGGAAATGGATTCCTCCCAAGAAGCTTATTCTTCCCATCCTAAAGTAAGTGCTCTCAGACACTTTCTGATAGCCTCCAGCTCTCTCCATTGACCAGCCCAGATGAGTCCCACCTCACTGGCTTACCTGGGACTACGCAGCAGGCCTGTACAAAACAAAACCCGAAGCTCCAAAGCCCCAGGATTGCTGCTCACTGAGCAATGCTGCAGCATGCCAATGCCACGCAACCGCTTTCAAAGGTAGAAGAAAATTTGAGAGGAGTCATAGAGTAAGGCTTCCAAGAGAGGCCGACATCAGATTCTCCGGGTTCCTACCATCACTGCATGCCCCAAGGCAATACCTGGAGTGTGGATGACTCTGTGGCTATCTAGATCCCAAGAGTCAGTGGCTATGGAAATGCATGTCATCCTTTGGTTTGGGGTGGCAAAGAGCCCAAAGCAACCCCTCTGTGTCATGCTCCACTTACAACCACTGCTCACTCATCCCAACCCCAATTTATCTTTTACAGGAATAAAAGCTTCTGGCTTCAGGACCAGATGTGCAGAGGGGAAAATTTGGACCTGAAACAAGGGGAAATTGAGCTGCAGTTATATGGAGTCATAAATATTTACTGCAATGTAAACTGGAGCACTGAGCTGCTCATTTGATTTTAACTTAAAAAAAAATTAAAATTTAAAAGGTCTCTCACCAGAAAAGTGGACAAGTATATAATTAGAGTCTAAAGAAAACAAGCTTGAACAAAATGCACTGTGTCTTTCAATTTAGATTCTCCACACTCCAGTTACCTTTGGAGCTCTACCAGTTCCCCTTTCTGTCCTCAGACATATATATACGAAAACACGCGGTGCCAGGGCTGAGACTGCAACCTTGTTTTTGCACATGCAGAAGATAAACACACACTTCAGTTCAAAACTGGTAGTTTTGAACTGGTAGCTTCTGTGCTGGTGGCCAAGTTTTGAAGCATCACCTTTAAAATGCAGCTCAGTTCTTCTGGACTGAGCAATCGCTGCCACGATGTTTTAGCACCCAAACCAATACGGCGACTCCATGCTAAATTATCACTCCTTTTCCTGCCAGTTGACATTAGTTCGGGGTGCAGTGGCCCATTCTGACCATATCCACATCCTCCCACTAATACATCACAACATTAGGGTCGGAGATGGTGACAGTGCACAACTGTGAAGCTCCAGATGCAAAGCAGCAAGTGTCCCAGCAGCAGGACAGCATCACAGCGTGACATGACATCCCCTGCCACCCTCGTCTGTGCCATAACTTTAATACTGTGCTTTTCACTAGCGCCTGACAAGGGCCAGGCAAGCAGTGTCACAGCTCCCAGGACGTTTAAGCGCTCACTTAACCGGACATCTGTGACTAATCCCCATTCCACATGTGCTGATGCCTTGATACAGCAAAACGCTGAAGTCACCGCTCCAGGAAGGCATCCCCAGGGTGGCTTTCTCCTCCCACCCACACCGAGGGAAAAGCTGAAAACGTCTGTTTTGATAAGTACATCTGGGAGCTGAGACAGGATATGAGGGCTGAGAAGATGAACTGAAATAGCAAATCGAGCCTGGAGGGAGCAACTGTGAGTGACAGAGAAACCAAAGGGACAGGAGCGGACAAAAGCCCTGAACCAAGCATGGCCAGAGCAGGGCGTTGAGGGGAGCGGAGTTCTTGGGGGGACAGGCCGACTGCAGCAAGCAGCAGAGACAATGGTCAGCATCCCAGAGAAAACGAGGCGGTAGTGCCAAGGAAAAGTCATACATCTCCGAAGCAAATGTGAAGGAAGATTTCAATTGCAGCAAAGCACCTGCTAGGAAAGGTGAACATCTGTGATGTACAAGAGACCCCAACTCTAGAGACAGATGCTTCCACAGGGGTTTGGACTTTTGGAGCAGCACAGGTCCGCTGGGGCAGGCAGAGCCAGCTAAGGGGCCATTAAAAGGCAAAGCCCACGAAAAGGCTGTCTCAGGTTCCTTTGGGGTATTTTAGATGACAAGACTGAAAATTTCTACTCCCAGGAGATAATTTGGGTCAGGCCCATGCAGGTAAGCACCAGGGATGTGCCTCTGTCCCTGGGCAGTCCCGACCAGTGTCACACACATGCAAGCAGAGCGCACAGGCTCAGGCACTCACAAGCACCCAAACTTCTGCTACTACTTTCCTGAGGCTGGAAAACACCTTTTTCAAGAAAGAAACCCTCCCACCTGCTTCCTTCTGAATCAGAAACAGCTTCGGAAATATTAAGCTGCAATTAGGAGTGTAAATTTAGTCACAAGCACATATAATCCATAAATCTCCACATCCAATAAAAAATAATAGCTAAGGAGGGTATGAAAGAGCTGCTAATTACTAAAGCTGTATTTCAACCTCAGGCCATTCCAGCTTTCTGTTGCGCTGCGTTAGACCCCTTGAATTGAGATGGGGCTTTGTAATTATTCTCTCTGGATCCATTATTCAGTAATTAATCTTTTATTTCATATTGCTCTCTTTAAATTACGTATACTGTTCTCTTTTTATATGTATACTGCTCCCTCTCTGCAGCATAGAGAGCTCTGCAGTTATTAGCAGCCAGCTTTGCCTGCCCAACCGTTGCCAAAGGACAGCAGACGGGAGATGTGATTTTTGAGAGTTACCTCTTGCAGTCTCTCTTTTTCTAAATATTTATTTTATTGGATGAGGAAGTTTCAAAGAGAAATTCACACAACTTACTTGGACTCGTCTGGTCACTGAGTCTCCGCAGTCTCCCGCTGGAGGTCCGGGTGATTCCTAAAGCAAAAAGAAGGTTTGAATGGGCGAAGGGAGTTCATGTGAATGGGGTATATGTGCAGCAGTCTCCCCACTATGAATCTACGCCTGGTGAGGCACATTTTCTGTGGGGAATCTGCTATGCACAATCATCACTGCAATCAAAGGATTGTTATATGTTATTTTAAACAGAAAAGCACCTGAGAAGAGACCTCCACCTTTCCCTGAAGATATCAAATGTTATTCAAACATATGAAACCCACGAATGTATTCAGGGTTTCCACAAACACCAGAGAAGACTTCTGCAATCATTAAGCGGGACACACAGCTTCACCTCTTGCTCCAGAATATTGCATCCTGGAAACAAGTGCAGCACTTCCAGAGACAGGTTTCCTTGCTGAGCGAGGAAAGCACAGGAGTTGAAGGACCAGCACGTGTCCTGCACTGCCAGAGAGCTCAGAGAGACTCCTGCAAAGACAGCACATCCCTCTCCAGCCACCTCAGCCCCAAGGACAGCAGTGGCTCCCGTGTTCGGCATCGCAGGAAAGTAAGGGGTGACTACTCCCTGGCCAGATTGCACCCAGCGCCCCGGGAACACGTCGTATAGGAGAACCCTGTCATGGTGTGAGACAGGCTGAAACACAGGATACATCATGAGTTCTAGGCAGATGCTAAGCCAGAACACAGCCACCCAGGTGTTGGACTAATTCTGCTCCACCTTTTAAAGAAAGAAGTATTCATCCTACTCACTGGGGTAGCACACAGTTCATTCACATGCACTGTGCTGGAGAAAGGTATGTGGACATCTTAACCTGCCTACATCATACGTTACTTTGAAAGACAAAAGCCAGACACACCTGTCTCCTCCATTCCCATACCCATTTCACAAAGCAATCGGTGACTCCCAGCCGCCCGCCTGCCTCCCAGACTCCAGGCAACTTTTCTAATCCATCAGCAACTCGTTTAATTTCTCTGCTGTCCCAGCTGCCTATTTATAAAGCGGAGATTGCTACAACACTCATTTCCCAGCTATGCTGAACAACTCAGCAAGAACCAGAATTCACCTTAACGAGCTTTTGGTTAAAGCCTGGCCGTACATGGCAACCATACCTTGATTAGTGCCTCAGTTTCTCTTTTCTTAGTTCAATAAAAGTGGACACAGTAAACACAGTGAATCACCTCACGTGGGATGCTATACTCTGAAACTACCCCAAATGCTGTAATTGCTCGATACAGGGATTCCCAGAAGGTCTGGCAGCTCCTCAGGCTCTGGTGGGTCCTGTTAGAGGAACATCAGCTCCAGGATGGCATCCACCATCTCAGACACCAGATGCTGGAGCTGTCAAGCTCCATAACAGAGCCACAGACGCTCCTTAGCTCAATGCAAACCCCACCTGAGCACCCCAACGTTTTGAATTAGGATTTCTACCCTGCAAAGGCGTGAGACGCCCAGATTTTGGGGGTGATGTTTATTTATATCATCTAAAATATCTTCTCACTATCTACCAGATCTGTTGGACAACAAGTAAAGGGATTAAACCAGCACCAATTTAAGCTGCACAACATCCCTAAAGTGTGATTTGTAACATAGCCACAACCTTACAAATCTTATCAACTGGAAGAGTACATCACACACAAAAACTAAAATATATAAAAGGCAGGAAAACTTTCATACCAATGAGCCCTGGGATGGAGGGTGGGAAGGGAAAAGAGCTGCCTGGCAACTCAGCATGGAAAAAGTGTCTCACACTCTGAAGTCCCTGCTTTTATATATGCATATGTGTGTGCGTTTTCTCTCTCTCCCTTTCCTTTTCTAATATAAAAAAGCCTCTGTGCCTACAGAGTTCTGTGGCTGAACCACAGGGCCGGTCCCAGGGAAACAGCGGTGCTGCCGAACCGCGGCAGCACAGGGAGAGCCCCCGGCCGGCACCACCCGGAGCCATCCCCCCGCTCCCCTCTGCCCCCCAAAAGAGCACCGCCAGCCCAAGGGCCAAAAATAGATCCGTGACTGTCCTCCTGCAGGCGGGAACACCCAGCCTGTCTTCAAGAGCTTTGTCTGCCTTGCAACGGGGCAGACCACTGCTACACACATCGCTAAGCCTGCAGCTTCCATTACTGACAGCCAGAGAAGAGCTGAAGTTTCTAGGAGCTTGTGCACTGTAACACCAGCATCATAAACTTTAAACGTATTATTTTTTCTACTAAACCAAATGCCTGATTTTTTTCTAAGTTATTTTTCTCCCCCTTAAATGTCTACCGCTTCTTCGGACACTAGCAAGAACGAAAAGGCGCATTTCCTCTGCTCAACAGAATTTTCAATAGCACTTCTTCCGAGAAGCTGGAAGAGCACTTGAGTCCTGGCTCGGTTCCTTGCAGAGAACGAACACCTCTGCTTTGTCTGCGGGCAGGCAAGGTGCGGTGATGAAACCTGGCTTTCATAATTGCTCAAAAAGCAAAAAACTTCCCTTATGGGTGGCACGCTGAAGAACGCAGATATGCAGCCATGCTGAGGTAGTTAAATACATCCTTTTATGTTCAAAGGCTTCATTCAGTCTGTGGCAGAGCAGGACGGAAGCAGAGCGAGGAGCTTACAAGCTTGGACAGGATCGCACATAGGAAACAGGCTTTATTCCCTTTAGCAACGACTCCAGTGGAAAAACACACATAGGACTCCGAGCATCCAACGCAGTGCAGCTGTCAGAGCATCCATGCCCTGGCTGAGCCTGTACCTTTTATGCAAACATTTCTGAGAATTTGCTTATCTGCCCTGTCTCGCAGGTTTTCTCTGGGGGATCTGGAATTACTCTTCGCACCCTTTTTAAATAGATAAAGCCAGAGGTGGACAAGCTAAATTGATTTGCTCTGTATTGCAGACAGCATTAGAAGGAAGTTTTTCTGACAGCTGTTGCTTCAACCCCTCTTAACAACATTAATACATAATAATGCTGTTAATCCCCTCTCAACAGAAGGGAAAATAAGGAGCAAACGTGACATTCATATGGGCTGTCCGTCACCTTAACAGCACGTTTGCAAAGAGGAGGGAGCGTGACGGAGTCCAAGCCAAGCTTGCCAGCCGTGAAGCCCCACTGCCCCTCCACCGAGGGAGTATCCAGACCCAGTCCTGGAAAGCAGATAAACAGCAGGGAAAGCTGGCAGCAGCNTAAACTCCCATTTATTTGCTCAGGCCTAAACAACAGGCTGGGAAAAAAAAAAAAAGAGAGAGAGAAAGCAACAGCTAAAAATACGCTTCTCTGAACACACTGCCAGGAAGCCGGCAATGTGGGCAGGACCAGAGAGCATCGGCGTGCTGAGCGCGTTCTGGGGTTACCTCTATTTATAGCGTGGAAGCAGCAGGCTGAGCCCCGGGTTTGGGCTGTGAAATGAAAATCAAAGGGTTCCCACCCCAGCCACAGTGTCTATGAGTCTTCCCTCTTAACGCAGTTCAAATGCCCTCAAGCTATGTTATAAATTTCTTGTAGTGCACTGGACTAAGAAACATAATGAAATATGCTTTATTTAGCTAAAAATCAGGAATGTTTCCCCACATCCCTGGCAGAAAGACTTCAAAATGGGAGAGTCCAACAGTTAAAACTGGTCGATCCAAGAACAGTTCATTCAACCCAGCGGACGTTCCGCAGCAGGACAAAGTTATGACATTCGCAGAGCTCAGCCTCACCTTGGCTCACTGGCTGAGCAGTATTTTTTCACATTTTATAATCAACGACTAATTCCCTCCAGATCCGCAGGCGGGGACCATATGGCAGAGCAGAGAGGCAGCAGCACCAAAGGACACTGGGCTTCACTGGGGTCTCCTTCCCAACAGCTGAAGCTACGAATCGCTCCAACAGGGTTGTGTCAGTGCAAGCGAGATCCCAGCCTTTAAACCGCTCCCTCCAGACATCATTGGGCCAAATGTTCTATTTTGTGATTCTTGCAGCTGCTGATACAACACACCATGGATGTAAAGCGTTCCAGTATTGAAACGGGAGCATTTTGTAGAGGTTTGCCCTGATGCAGAGGATGCAGACACGGTGCAGGGCAGCAGGGAGACAGAATCCAGCCTGTCTGGAGAAACCGTCCTTGCTACAGCGTGACTTTTCTAGCTGACTTTGCTGAATCTGAACCTAGAGCTCAGAAGGAACTGCCAGAAATGTTCACCTCCAATACAGTCAACATGTACGTTCTCCAAAACACAGTTTTTGCATCATACACCCCAAACTTTTTATGTACGCATATAACAGTAATAACACAGACCACTTGAGATTTATTTCCTCCTCACAGTAAGTGATCTGTGCCCCTACACTCATACCATGTAAAAATCAAAAGAACAAACGAGCAATTTCCATTATCAAGAGAAACCACAGGGTGAAGACAAACAATGGAGGATGTAACCCAGGAACTTGCTCTCTTTACACAGCCCAGAAAAAACAAAACACAAACAAACAAAAGAACCCAAACCAAACAAAGGTCATGTCAGGAAGGAACAGGCCAAAACCAGCAGGAGACGTCCCACACTGCTGGAGTCAGCAAAGCGGCACCAACTCATCTGAGCATCCAGCCTGACTCTTGCTTCTGTTAGATGTATTTACTAGTGGGTCCAAAATCAGAGAATTCGGCTTCCTTCGCCCAGCACGAATGCAGCAGGTTGTCTGGATAGAACAGGACACGTCTCCATCCAAGACTAGTTTCCTCCTACAGACTTTTCCACACTCGCAGCTCCCCAGCGCTGTCTCCTGGAGCGTACAGGTCTGGGCCAGGTCATGGAGCCATCCCTAGACTCCACCAACATTGGCATGCGGGTAGTGGGAGATGCCCCAGCAGAACAACACTTCAGAGGTGTCTCCAGCACCTACACACCACCAGCGGTTTAGAGCTGGCTCCCTCCAGGGCAGGACTGGCACTGCAGAGGCGCCCAGCCCTACCTCTTCCAATCCATCCTGCCCTTTGCTACCTCCTCAGGCCATCCTGTGTCAGCTGAGGAGGATATAAGATGACAGCAAGGACATCACCTCATTTGCCCTGCAGCAGACACAGAGCTGGCATAGGTGCCAGCGTGGACTGCTGGGACAGAGTTTTCCACTCCCTTTTAGGATGTACATATCCATCACAACACTCTTAGGACCATTCTGTTCAGGACCATACAGAGTATGAAATCTATCTCATTTTATCTACTTCACAGGGACTGTCCAGACAGTGGGCAAAAGAATTGCCTTCACCAGCAGCTGTATTTCATCCTGCTCCACGTAGACAAGCTCTAAAAGCTCCTTAGATAAAATGGCTGGAGAAGACGTCATCAGGAACGAGGCCTGGAGCTGTTGACAGAGGGAGGATAACCCACACATGGTTTGATCCACACCACACAATCACCGCCTTGGTGACTCTTCCAACATACCAGAGCAGCTGCTGGGGACCGAGCTGCAAAGTTTTAATGCCGACATAGGACATCACCTTCAGAGGGAAAGCCCTGCACATGGAGCTGTGGGTGTCACTGGAGACAGCTGGGGACAGAGAGGAGCCAGGGACTGCGAGGAAGAGACATCTGTTTGCAGAGTAGCAAAGGAAGAGGAATCTCTATTACTTCAAGCTTGAGTCCAACAAACCGCACAATTACAACTTCGCTTCCATTAACTCGAAATCCACTTGCAACATTAACCTCAAAAGGAATATGTTTAAAAAAAGGAAAAAATTCATGTTCATTTCCAGCGCTAATCAGAAACATTCACTTGAAGAATAAAAGATGCTTTTCCAGATTCTGTGTAATACAGACTCTTTCCAAAGAAGCTGAGCACAGCTAGAAAAAAAACTTCAGCCCATGTGCATGGTTTCATTCTGGATCAAATATCTCTGGCAGCAAACTGAGCTTTCACTGGGATGGAGGGATACTGGTGGAACGGAAGGATGCTGTTCCCAAGGGGCACCGATTACAGACTCAGGAGCAGACCACTGTCTTCTCCAACAAGGCTACCACCACGCATGTGCACCAACAAGCTGCGTGTGTCTAGGTCGAAGGCTACGCGTGGACCCTACAGCCTAAAACACCACCAACCACATCACTTATGTGGGAGCTGGATATCATCAAGCTGGGGCCAGACAACACTGCTAATCAGCACAGCACCATTAATACAAGTGGAGCCACGAGTTCACACACAGAGAGAACCCAGCCCAAGGCTGGATCACAGATAACCCTCAACGAAACCACAGGAAAATTGGCATTAGCAAGATGCCTATATTCCTACCACAATGTTATACTTCTGGCAGGTACCAAACATTCTAACACTAAAAAAATACTCCAGAAGCCTGTGCTAGTGCTAAGAGGCAGCAAGAATTAAGCCTCAGTTTTTCCAGCGTTGGAAAGGCTTCCCCAAGCCCAGCAGCAGTCTGCCCAGAGCTCCTGGCCGCAGCAAAGTGCTGCGTTAAATAGAAGGACCAGACTTGCACATGGTGGTAGAAGACAGCAGGGGACCCAGCACTTTAGCCTTGGCTCGAGTTCAGGCTTTTATTCAAGATTTTAACTCTAATTAAACTGCAGTAATTCTCAGGAAATCGACTGATGCATCCATAGAGCTCAAGGCCAGTAAATTGCCTTGACTGACCTGCAAAACCCACACCACACATTTTTATCCAGTCGTCCTGAATTCAAGCTCATGCTCGAACAAAGTCTTGGCTTTTCAGAGACATTCAATCTCAATGTCAAGATTAAAACCTTGGAGTGACCCCAAGTGATTTGGCAAGAGGCTCCATAGTTAGAATGGCCTTCAAACAGCACAGAGACCACAGCTTTTCCCCGTGCTTTTATTCTGAGGTGAGCAAACTCAATCCTCAGATATTCACTTGATAGAAATAACAAGATCATTTCACCGCTCTTTGTGATCATCTGTTCTTTACTGCCCACAAATTCCTCACAGCTGATAGTCATTCAGAGATACGCTGGACAATCATGAAAGCACAAAAAAACCTAGCACAAGCAGGGTTTTTTTTGTATGAAGCAGCATGTTAGTCATCATCTGTGATCCTTCTGGTTGGAGTGTTTCAGTAATCTGGCCGGGCAGCAGAGGGGATGCCACGTCACCACACTGACACATCAGATGACTTGTCTAAATGTGTATTTATAATGCAAGTATCCACACAAATTGGAAGAGACTGGAAAAATGGATCTTCTGTAGATACTGTCAGTTTCGCTGCTTTTTGTGATTCTTTTACTTAGCAGCAGGAGGGAAGGGAAAAGGATTTCTAAAGGAACAGAAAACTCATCTTGTGAAGCTATACTGATTGGGAATGGACCTGGTAACTACTGTCAAGTCTAAAAGAATTTCCAGTTCACTGCTGAAGCTAACCAGATTTCCAAAGAGTTCTTGTCCCTCTAAATTTACCGCTTTCACCATGCTCCCCCTTTGCTCACACTCCTTAGCTTCTGAAATCCGAGAGAGAAGCAGGACCTAAGAACTACAACAGTGTCCTAATGGCATTTTTGCTAAATTAGTAGGTTTTGCAAGAACATGTCGCTGAGCTCACAAAGCTATCGCAAAAGCAGCTTGGATCTGGTCCCATTTGTTTCTGCAGAACCCACAGCATCCCATCAGAGATGGGAAGGAGGGAAGGCATCTGAACCCATCCAAGCTGCAGCCTTGCTCAAAGAAGGCAATGATCAAACTCTTACATTAACCAGCTGCCACAAGAGCTAGAAATGAGTTAGTTAATCATTAACTTTAATAGCACAAGAGTCACCAGGAGCTTGAATGGACAAGGGATAAGGCTCAGCATGCAGAGCACTACGCAAACAAAGTATAAAACAAATGATCACTGCTCATCCCTTGCCTTCCAGAAAACCCTCAGACATTTACAGCATCCAGACTCATGAGTGCACCTAATTTTCTCAGGTTCATCTGGCAATGGCCATGGATTAGTTGGAGAAAACCACTGACAGATTTAAAAGAGGGGAAAGGAATTTTAGAACTGCAATGTGGTATTTCCATATGGATCAAATACTCTTAAGCCACCCCACGGCTCTCCTCCCCACAGGCCCATAATGCTCTGGCTCTCACCATACAGGAGAACTCCTAGTGCAAACTTCCCAGCCCAGCATCTGGCTCGCTGCTGCACTCTGACACCCTGCACAGCCTCAGCACACTAAGCAGCAACGTGTTACTTTGGAGAAAAAAAAAATAAAAATCATCCTTACTTAGATTTTAAATCAATTTCTTGCCGCCGTCCTTGTAACCTCAATGCAATCCAAATTTTATTTTTCAGCCACAGCATTTGCCGAGTGACCGCTCGCTGCTTCCCTGCTCTTGTTTCAAACACACACAAATCCCAAGCTTGTGTTTCACAGGGTCCCTCAGCAACAAACATGCCTGGATTTATCATCGGAGCCCTGCAAGCCTGGGGCTGCCATCAGGATGTAATACAGACCCCTTCTGTTTGCCAGGCTCTGAAAGGCAAATGTTGATTTTTCCCAGAGAGGGATGGGGGTGTATAAAGGAGAAAAGCCGAGAACAAAGGGGCAGCAGCTCACCAGCCAAAGGGCTGCCAATGACAAAGGGCAGAGGTTAAGGGTTCTCCTGAGCCTGAGTGACCCCACGGGATGACCCACCAGGCTGCGTGGTGGAAGCGTGCCAGCATCTGCAGCTAACAGGACATCCAGAGCAGACCTGACCACTTTGGACTCCCCCGCCTCAGTGAGCACCTCCTTATTCACAGCTGGAGGAGATAAGGGGCAGCCTTTGGTTTTGAGACCAGCATCTGACTCTGAAGACACCGCAAAGGGAAAAACTCAGCCAGGGATTTTACTTGGATGCAAACATGTGAGTCCAAAGTCTCACTCCAGACTCGTGACAAGGCGCCCTTTTCCTCCACGCAGTATGCGAGATGCTCCACTGCAGCCATCTAACATCTGCACGAAGGAACCAGGGACAAGTAAAGAAGCAGCCACCAAGGGACCACGGATGCTAAATCCCATTCCCTCCCTAGCCAGAAACACAGATACACAGGGTCAAAATTCACAAACTGTCTGGCCATTTGATTGAGAACAGGTAATACTGGAGAAGCACTAAGCTCAAGCAGATGGTCACTTTTCTCTCTGCAACAAACATCCACACAAAGGTACTTTGGGCTACAAACGCCACCTGGAGCCCTTTCACCCCAGCATCCCTAGCACAGCAGCAGCCTGAACACGCATACTTTGTAGTCATGTGTTCATACAGTGATGACACTGGATCGCTTTAGTAAGAGCCCTGCAATCCTCTGATGTTACACAGAACTCCCTGGAAGTCAGAAATCCCTAGATCCAGGCTGTGGTTCAGAAACCAGCTCCCTGGGCAACCCTACAGAAGAAATTTAAGCTCAGAATCGCAGCTGCCCCCTTAGGACACCAAACATCCACGTTCTTACATTTGTCTTTAACCCCAGCTCCAGTCACATCTTGATCTCTGCTCATTCGAGGCCAACCTGCTCTCGGAAGATGCTGAGGTGGGTGGCCAGGGAGGACCAGCTCAGCTGCAGGGGCAAAGCCACCTGCAGACAGAGGGGTCAGGAACCGCTCTTCTGCCACCACAGCTGTACCATTACTTACAGCACATAGCTTTCCTCCTCCACATATCCTTTTTTTCTGCCTGTAAGATGAGGAGTCAAGCACTTCCCCTGCTTACAGGGGCAGGAGGGATATGTTATTTAATGTTTATACATTTGAGCTATATTGTAAAGAACGATTCGGGCACCATCTGTAAGTTCCTGAGATATATCCACTGTCCTTAAACATCAGCAAAGGGAAATTACAATTGGAGACTACAATGGAGCCTTGGACCCATACAATTGAGGCGTTTCTCCTATTAAGTCTGCCCCAGAAGTAGCCAAGGTAATTCAATCCAGTGTCACAAACTAGGAATAGTCTTTGAATGTTTTTCCTTGTATCTTACAATTATATTTAATAATGGCTGTAACAGGGAAATTGGAAGAGAAGAAAACTTAAGCCAATTTTTAGGACATATTTGAGTGCCTAATATTGCAGATCAGCTTACACTAGAGTTTGCAAAAGTGCCTTTACAAACTGTAAGATAACTCCATCTCTATCTTGAAGGGCCTAAATGCATCTTAAAAGCATTGATGTTGCGCTTACAGTTCTCTCTTCCATCTCCAAGTCAGATACCCACAGAAAGACCGACCACAATCCCAGAGTCAGCTACTCTTTGAGGCTGTCAGTGGTCAGCAATCAACATTGAGATTAAATTTCCTATGAGCTCCTCCTCTCCCCCAGTCTCTCTCATATGAAGCGTTCAAAGGAGGACTGAGTTCTCAGAATTACCTATTGCCCCTGCTGAGCTCCGAAATACCTGTCTTTCACGTCCTGCTCCTACACACCAGAGAAATAAGGCACCCAGCACAAAAACCTTAAATTAATTTTAAACCAAGATGTAGAATCAATACATAAGTGCTAAAATCTTACTGGCTTATCATTTTAAATCTTTGTATGGGACAAAGTAATTCTAGACCCAACACCTACCTTTCTGCCAAGCCATGCTCTCCAACAGTCAGCTCTACAGAGGGGCAGCAGGAAAATTAAGAAGAGGTTCCTCTAAATAAGCCCCAGCTGTAGGAACCACTGCTACTAGTTACTAACTCCATGACACACACTCTTCTCCCCAGGTACCAAGCAGCCCCAATGCAACTCGTTCCTTTAATGGATTTCTGCAGCTGCCAGCAAGGCAAAGGTAAAGCACCTGGCACCACCAAGCAGCTCAGCCCTGGCAAAAGGCAGAGTGAAATCACTCCTGGCACAGGTGAAGACCATTTCAAAGCACGGAGCACTGCCTGCAGCCTTTAAGGAAGCTTTTCTCTCTTAAAAAGAGGGCTCACACAAGGAGACACAAAGCCTATTCTGTAGATCTGGCTGAAAGGCAGCATTGTACGTGGAACATGGCACGCTCGGGGTAACGGAGCCGGGCAGCGGAGATCCAGCCCCAATCCAGAACCACTCCCTCGAGTCACTCACCCCAACGATACAAGTGTTCAGCCTCTGCTATGAAAATCCTTGCAACAGAAAAGGCAGTCGCTGCTATTCCTGTAACAAAACACACGTGTACGCACAGCTGCTTTCCCTGGATTTTCCCTGGAAAGCTCAGCCTGCAACTACTGAGTAACCCAAACCCCAATGCACCAAACCCAGCACCACCGAGAACTCGCTCTGTGCTAAGCAGCGGCACAAGAGAGGATTCCCAACGTGGTGAAGTACCGTATGCCGTAAGTAATGAACCACACTGTGTGGAACCTGCCACAATGCACGCACAGGCTGCTGCCAGCCAAACATGAGAGGTTTTTCTCTGTCTGGAGGCTCAGGTCACTTCTGATGACCACTAAACCACTGTCAGAGTTTATTAGACAAGCTGACCTTTTGTGAATGGCATCTTTTGCAGTCAGAGGGTCCCCAGTCCTCTTTCTCCAGAGGGGATCCATGACACTGCTGTGTCCCTCTAGCCCAAACCTGCCCCAACCCCTTTGTTTCTCCTGCAGGAGCGTCGCCCAGGCAGGAACCTCCCTCCCCTGTCCAAAGCTGCGGGATCGACAAGGGGCCAAGGGACGATGCTCTGGGGGTGTCGAAATTCCAACCTTATCTCCAGAGGCTGAGATCACGGGTAGAAAATGTTTCTGTGTTGTCTCAGCAAGCTTCCTGCTGGCACCCCTCTTCCTCTCCACAAAAGCACCTCTTTGTAAACGCGTTTGGAGCCAGAGGAGAATGTTCACTGGTAGAGACTAGATGTATTTACCATTTCTGAGACATCAGATCTGTAATATTGTCTGTCCTCAGTAAGACTGCTCCTCAACCAGCTCTGTCCTGAGCAGGTCAGAGGAAGCAGCCCCAGCTGCACGGAGGGATGCTGCCACTTCTGAAAACTGCTGGTACACCAAGCAGTCACTCACTGCACGTGGGCACATGCTTTAGTGTCTGTGAAGGAAGGGTGCCCACTATTTCAGAGACCTCAGGTTATCACCCGAAAGCCTGGATTTGCTTCTGCTCTGCCACAGATACCTACAAGCCTTAGGGCAGCACCCGCCTGAGCATTTCACATTAGATATCTGCGCAGGACCCCAGACACCCTCCATGGTCAGAGGAGACAGGCACTGCAGCCAGTGAGTCACCTCCATCCCAAGATGGAGGTGGAAGATAGGGTGATTCATCTGACAGCCCCTGGCTGGTGAGAGGCTGCAGGGACCAGCTCTGATTCAGACAGCTGCTTTTAGATAGCTCAACTTAAGCAAAATTAAATTCCGCCTTGTTTTTATCCGTGTCTCAGCCCTCTGTAATACAGAATCTCATCTCTCTCCACGCTTGAAGATCAATGTCTGAAAGACCGAAGACACTTACAGGAATAGGAAGCACTTTGGTTATCTGCACAGTCATTAGACAAGGAGCAGGAGTCAGGATATCTGATTATGGCCCAACCTGGCCACGCAAACCAAATGAAGCAGCTTGTTTCTCTGCAGCTCAGTTTCCTCAGCAATAAAGCATGTGTCTTTCACAGAGACTTTTACTTGGGAAGGCTTTGGGGGAGCGCAGGAGAACAGGTGATGTTTATTCACAAAGCACATTCCCTGGAGGAGCCCGAAGCCCCTCCGCAGGGCTCTGCCCTGGTGACAGCAGCACAGAGCGAGACCACTGCCAGGTAGCCCCGTGGCTCCAGGAGAAGGTGAGAAACAGCCATGTCCCTCCCCAGAGGGAATTGTCACCACTCATACCATAAGTTTCCTCTGCATAAACAAAGCATTGACCTCCAGCACTGCTGGGCATCTGTCACCATCAGTTTATTCCATAAGAAAGTGAAATTAAAAAAACCCCACGCAGCTGAAACTGTGTTTAATCTTGCAAAGATTATGATTACATGATTTGAAAAATAGAGGAGGCTGTTAAGCCCTCCAGAGCAAAGGTCTCTACTTTGTTTACAGTTTTATTTTGCCCATAATCTATAGGAAACAGGGCTTGGATGCTTCCAGGATGTTCTGAGGGACTATGCCAAGGCAGTTTTTAATCCAAAGCCTCATCTCCCAGCTGTGTTTTGACCTAAGGATACATCATTCAGAAATATCCCATCAGAAAAAGGAAATAAAGAGGTTATAAAAGATGAAGATGATCCCAAGTGGGGATGAAATGCCAGTATGTTACAGAATATTAGATTTCAAATTAATCCTGATATACTGGAAGTGGGCAACAAATGAACAGAAAATCTGAATAGGATGTAACGTAATTCAGCAAGGACCAGTGCAAAGGCCTAATCTATGCACTAGACTCCCTCAAGTCAGTGGTTGAAGGAGGTTCCTACAAAAGGTTCATATCTTGTGTGGGCTGAATCCCCAGATTTTATCACCATCGACTGCAGAAATAGCTTAGGGTGACAAATACTCTAGGCAGGTTCTTGTGGGATGGTGGGATGGAGCTGACTGCAAATTGAGGTGTGGAAGGCAGACTGACAGAGCCCTGTAAATGAGGTGGCTGACAGCATCCAGGCTCAGCCCTGGAAGGAGAAGTTCATCTTGTAGAAGATCAGAATTAGACCGTGCCCTTTGCAGACCTCTAACGCTCTGCACTGGATCCTCCACACAGAAAGCCACTGTGTGCCAGGCAGAGCAGCTCTACTTCAAGAGTTTGTTTGCATTAAACCAGCTTGCCTGTCTGGGGTCCCTCCTGTGTAAGAAGCCAGGACAGACCACCTACATGAAGAGAGCCAAAACACCTGACCATGCCCGGCCAGCCCTGCGGCAAGCAGACTGCTCCCATCGGATTTGCACGGCTGCCTGCTTCAGCCAGCCCCGTCCCCTGCAGCCCTTCGAGCACAGAGGGAGCGGCAGAGCCTCCTGGAAACACCCAGACATCCTCCACTCAACAGGGTTAACAGGAGGTCCTCCGGGCTGTGTTAATAAGTCATGATTTTTGCCTTGAAACTGTGAGTACCTCGGAATAGGACAAGGTGCTGCTTGCCACCTGCTCCAGCTCCACGTGACAGCCAGGTATTTGCTTAGAGAGAACGGCAAACAAACCCACCCTGGCAAGTTTCATACTCTCCTAGAAATTCAAACAAGGTCATCTCCAGACGGAAAGCAGGAGGAGCATGGAACAGTGCTGAGTAAAGCAGCTACCCCAGTGCCTACTCGGGCAGCCCTGGCAGTCCCCAGACGACAGAGAGAAGATGGCAAGGAGGAGGAGAAAAGCCACAACTCATCAGCAGGGTATCTAAAGCAGCAGCCTCTCCATATACAGTCGCAGTTTATTGTCATACTGAGCACAAGATGGGTATTTTTAACACCGTGTCTCTGCCTTTTCTGACCCACTGTTCTCCATCCAGTAGACCTTTCGCAACAAACCATGTAGACTTAAAAAGAATATGCAACTTCTGGTCCTGAATGCTCCTGACCAAAGAAACCAGTGCAATTTTTCCCTGTGGTTGCCATTTCTGCTGTCCAGCTAAGAAGAGTTAAAACCCCACACATACTACTGTGTGCTAAAGAAGGCACAATTCCCACATATAGGGGCCTGGGGTCTGTCTGACAGGTTCAGAGAGCCCTGTGCCCTCTGCCTGTGCTATGGTTATACAAGGGAAGCTCTGAAGACAAGGCTACAAACTGTTTATGACTCCTGCGCTGTTCATGGGAAAGGTGAATTCCTATGCAGATGTCCAGCCTCACTGTGAAGTGTTCACAGAGTGGAAATTATCAATAAAAAATTCTCTCTGTAGTCATGAGAACTCATACTACCTCATCAGACCATTTAGAACAACATTTATAACAGAGAAATGCAATTGTAAAATAACTCAAGGGTTTCTTGTATACCTCTTACTTTCTTAGAGGCTATTACAGCTCTCTTCCAGCATCCCTCCCAGTATGCCCCAGTACAGCTTCTGGCTATTCTAATTCATCCTAGCATGTAGTTCTCTGGAGAAATTTGTTTCCTGTCTTGAAGTTTTCCCTTGCATCCTTACAAGATTTGATGCTTTCTACTCTTCCTCCTCCAGAGCTGACCAGCTTTGGCTCAGAAGCACGGGAAACCTGGTTCACCTCCTGTCCTCATCTTCCCCACCTTCAGTGCGCGTTGGGAGAGCGCTGCAGAAAGACTCAAATTATCTCCTGGGGTGTCTGAGGAGGAAACATGGTCAGTTCAGCAGTGAAGTCTCTTTCTTCATTGCCTCTCTGCTCCCTCCTCGAGCCCGGTGGCACCGCGTGCTGTGCTGTACGCTGGGTCTGCATCCTCCTCTCCTGCCCTTCCAGGCTCAGCCCTTGCTCCTGCCTCGCCACATTCCTGTAGCCGTCTTCCCCATCAGGCTCCACCACCGGTGTACGTGCTCTGCCAGCACAGCCTCTGTTTTCCCCATCCACTGACCCACAGAAAACACTTCTCACCCCTGCTACGCCTCTCAGTAGCAGTCTGTCCGTCAGAGGGAGGGGTTTTAGACACAGAAATATCTCCACAGGTCTGGGAATAAGGACACTATTTTTTACCTAGGACTATGGTCAGATTTTCCCTCCTAGCTGACCAGGGGCTGTGTGACTATGCCTTGGTCGGACCTTCCAGCTCCTTGCTTCCCGGTGCCCGGAGCCACTAGCCCTTTTCCTGCGTTACAAACCCTGCCAACAGCAGCCTACAAACTATCCGCCAAGGAACAGGAGCAGTCTATAAAAGGGTCTAACACAGACGCCTGCAATAATAAGCACCAAGTACATTGACATAGGAGGCTTTTCTGGCTTATATCTGTTCCCAGGGGCTCCCATACTTCTATTCACGCCCCAAAGGACATAAAAGGCTCAGTAAGATCTGAACATTAATCCAGACACATATTATGAGACAACTTTTTACGATTCCCTCTTCACCACAGCTCAAGCGCAGGGCTCTTACTTTTCCCACAATGCTTAAAAACTTAGCAAAGCCAAACAACAACAACAAAAAAACACCAAACAAAACCCCTTCAGCCACAGTCATCCTCCTCCCCTCTCCCCACCACATACACACTGACGTGTATTTTAAAATATCGATGCCTGATGCCAATTTCCTGGAGAGCAGCTGGTCCACGAAGGAGCACATGGAGCAGAGCAGTGGAGGCACATTTGAAACCTCCACAGATGGATCAGACTTAAGGGCTGAGCTCATCCTTCCCAACATCAACTGTAGAAATCAGCTGTCAGATGATTTCACATCAGTGTTGGGAGGTTTATCTGACAAAACCCCACTCCGGGAAATAAATCACAGCCTTGTGCTGCAGCTGCCAAGCAGGACGGGAGAGACCACCCAAGCCATGACATCCCCCGACAACCCACAGCACTGACAGCCTTTCCATGCTCAGACGTGGGACTCGCCAACTGAAGCATCTCACTTGTCAGTACAGCAATTTGGGAAAGCGTTTACAGATGCAGATGTAGTTGAATGACAATTAACGTCGAAGGGCAATTAGCTACAGTAATGTTAGTCCTTCAGGCTGCGTAAGTCTGTTGAGTAAGTATTCAACAGCTCTGAGAGTCATAACCTATCTACTAAAATATTAAAAAAGAGGCATTTGAAATTCCATGGTAGGATGAGGTCGTTTTGGTACAGCTTGGGCACAACTTAAGCTCACATTTCTCAGTATTATGCCCAATTTGATAAAACATGCGCTCTGAAACACACGAAGGCAGGACAAAGGGGGAAAAAAACCTTCATGCAGCAGGCAGGGCTGAAAAAAATGTCCGATTTTAAGGATTTCCTGGTGCTTATAGTAATTGACCTTAGATAAAATCAATACAGCACATGTTACTCCTTTTATTACTAGAACACTGAAAATCAGTGAGGTCAGAAACCCTCCCCAGAGCAAATCAGAGGACAAGGAGGATTATGGCATTTCAGGATTGGAATGGCAACAACATCAACTTTCAGCGCTTCAAATTAAATTCTATGCAGGCAATGAATTCTGTTTCATCCTCATTCCTACCGATTTAAAGATATATATTACTTTTCATTACAAAAATTAATTGAAAGACACATTGGATGGAAGACGGAAACTGAATATTAGGAGAGCCAAGAGGTTGTAGAGCACTGGTGGCTGACACCCCCCAGTCCCAGACCCGGGTGGGCTGGGAGCTCCTCACCACCCGAGGCAGCGGGCAACACATCTGCAGCCAGAGCTGTACCTCTCCTGCGGGCAAGCCAGAGCCTCCAGCCTCCTTAACTCACAGGTTTTCATCAACCTTAAACTCACTTGAACAAACCCCTGCCACCTCCCATGGTCTATCATGCGCAAGTCCTTTGTCCTGACTTGTAATGTACCAAGATCTGTTCTTTTCCTCAGCAACTTTTATTTGTACGTGTCCAGGCACTTACAACTCAGCCACTGAGTCATTCAACAGCAGCTCTCGGCAGTAAGCGCTGAGGGCATCTTGTCCTCCTTTCCTTTGTTTATTCTGTCCATTATA
Organism: Ibidorhyncha struthersii; assembly: GCA_013398815.1. Classification (NCBI taxonomy): domain Eukaryota; kingdom Metazoa; phylum Chordata; class Aves; order Charadriiformes; family Charadriidae; genus Ibidorhyncha; species Ibidorhyncha struthersii. The sequence continues at coordinate 493,872 of VZSZ01011521.1, read as the reverse complement.
TAAAGCTATAATCAATCCCCATTTCCCTTGATAACATCAAAACCAAAGCAAACTTGCACCCAGGGGCTGCTCTTGAAGATCAGGACTCCGACCTGCTCCCCAAGCACATGCGCTCAGAGTTTCCCTGGCATCACCGCCACAGCCGGCAAAGGGACATGACTCTGGATGAGCTGAGGGAAGGACTGGCAGGGACCCTCTGCATCCCCAGCAGCTGCTTTAGGTTCAGCCCCACGAGACCTTGGGGAGAGCTACTGGGTGCTGAGCTTTTCCCAAAGGGTGCTGGTTCCTCTGCAGATCATCCCTTGGCGAGCGCTCTCCCTCCCTGGGAACCAGGGCCCAAGCTCCGTTGTTCCCTCAGTCCCCAGAATAGCCATACTCCCACACCAGGAAATTATGGACTTTGTTGGGCATTACTGTGACCTTTTTCATTTCCATTATGCCTTTAGCTGTCGCCTCCCCCTACACTCCTTCTCTAAACAAATCTCAGAGCTGCACAAAGTGTTTCCTGTAAATAATACTCATCTGGCATGGAGAAAGGAAAAAAGAAAAAGAAAAAAAAACTCTTATGCTGCTAGTTCCAGCTTGCAATAGTCCCTCCAGTTTAACTTCCATCTGCTTGACCTGGGAGCCACGAAGGAATCACGGCGTTTGAGGGAAATGGAGGAGACAGTTACATGCTCTGGGCATCAGATTTGAACCCGCCCTCACTAAAATTAAAAGTTCAGGTCATGGAGATAACTTATAGTGTGCTTCAGACAGCTGCAGGGCAATGATCAATGCTAAAGCTTGAGCAAGAACTTCACAACGAGCTCCTTTCTGCCCAGCACAGCCAGCTGTTTTCACAAATATACCAGCACTGGACAAAACTTCTCCTTTCCCATCCTCCTGGGGCCATCCACACTGATGCTGGCCTCTGCCCTAGAGATGTCTGAATCCCACTGAGCTCTGTAAGAGGCTATTTTGCACACATAACAGTGGAAGTTGCCTTACAAGCACAAACTGGGATTCCCTTTCGGGCTTCTGCAGCAATAGATGGTGTGTCCCATCTCATAGCAGCTGCAGGAAAAGCCTTTGCAAGACTGCACTATCACCTGGACGATGACTTGTGCAGAAGGAAGCCGCTTCCCAAGTGGCAGCGAACCTTCTTCTTGAACATAAACCCTTTAAAAGGTGCTTCGAGCCATCCTTGTCACTGGTAAGTCATTGCAGGCCAGTGTGGGAACGGGCTGACTCACCGGTGACTGCCACCTCTCTCCCACCACGCCACTGCTTGCAGCTTGCCATTCCCATAGGGAACGAGGGCTGCACAGCCAGGGCTGCGCAAGCACAGCGGTTCTTCCCAAGGACACCAGCACCAGGTAGGAAGGGAAACTCCCAGGTGTGTTGGTAGACACACTGGCACAGCCAGTTAGCGTCATCTCTAGGGACGGGTGGATCCCACCCTTTCCTGCATAGCACCAGGGAGCTCACAAAAAGCAAGCAGAGACTTCGCATGTCGATCCGACAGGTTGTCTTCACAAATCACTGCGACACGAAGTCCTCTCCTCTTCTGCAGACTTTGCCCTGGCTTTGGATCCCACCTTATGCTGCAAAGAATGTCCAAGAGGGGACAGGTTAGCCTCACGCAAAAAACCCCACTCGCCAGCTGGTAACCAGCAGCACTGCTTTGGGGAGGGATTTCCCCACAGGCAGTGAGTCATTCTCTGCAGCAACATCTCCCTGTTCCACGTGGCACCAGTTCTCCTTGCTTACCCCAGGTGGGCATGGGAAGATGATCGGTGTTTTGTGGAAGCGGTTAATCACTCCTTTGGGCCCCACACGGCTTTTTGTTATTTTCTGCATATGTCTGAGTGTTGCGGTTTCTTTTTTGGCTTTCTCCACAGGCTGGATTCCCTTGCTTCTCCAAACTATTTCCTAACAGATGTTGGGATGTTTTGCTACCTGAAGCAGAGCCCTACCACTGCCTGCACACGCCAGCCAAGTCTGGCGATGGCAGAGCACCCAACCAAACCCGTCACGCTGATCCTGCCACCCCAGCATAGCGTGGTGCTGCTATAGGAGAATTTTTTCGTAACAGGATTACATCAATCATCACAAGCCATCAGAAACATGTGACAGCGGAGTACATTGACATTTATGGCAATATATTCTGTCAGCATGTGAGTAAAATATAATCGTGCTTTTTGATTGAACAGCCCATGGTCCCACCTCATTTTTTGCAAGGAAGCACAGAGGTAAGTTTGCCAGGACCAATGCCAACTGCCATCAACAACTTTTGATACCTGCTAAGCCTCAGAAACAGACTACGAGGCCCTGAAGGCAACTGAGAACGGCCTGTCCGAGGACCAGGGTGCTTTTGTCCAACAGAGACTCCAACAATTTGTAGCACTCTGGGAAAATTACAGGCTTTACCACCAGAAGAGAGGGCAGGCACATTAGAAATCTAATTTTCTAAGCCATACACCTTTTTCATTTTAGAAGTAATCTAAAGCTGGTGAGGGGTCTGGGGGACAAGTCTGACGAGGAACAACTGAGGGAAATGGGGTTGTTTAGCCTGGAGGAGAGGAGGCTGAGGGGAGACCTTATCACTCTCTACAACTACCTGAAAGGAGGATGTAGAGAGATGGGGACTGACCTCTTCTCCCTCGTGACAAGTGAGAGCATGAGAGGAAATGGGTTCAAGTTAAGCCAGGGGAGGTTTAGGTTGGATATTAGGAAAAGTTTTTTCACTGAAAGGGTTATCCAACGTTGGAATAGGCTGCCCAGGGAGGTGGTGGATTCGCCACCCCTGGAAGTGTTTAAAAAAAAGGGCAGACGTGGTACTTGGGGATATGGTTTAGAAGTGGTTTTGTCAGGTTAGGGTAATGGTTGGACTTGATGATCTTAAAGGTCCCTTCCAACCTTAACGATTCTATGATGCTAAAGAATTGTAAAAGGTTTTTAGCTGTTAACCACACAGTGCAGACCACAGCAATGCTGCCTCTCAGCCACAGCCTTGGCTTGGGAGCACGTTCTGGGACATAGCCCTGATCATATGGCCTTTGCCTCTGCCACCCATCATACACCAGTCATCAAGAAACTCAGACATGTAGGAAGGGAAGGACATTCCTGTTTTTACCCTGCATCCCCGCAGCGCTCAGGGCAATGGTACCTATTCCCTCTGGGCATCTCTAAATGTCGCTATAGCTCAAACAACAATCCCAGGGGCAGGAGCCAGAGGGAACATCAAAGGCCATGTCCAACCATGAATGCAGTGATGGGCAAGTGACTCAGGCAGGGATGGAGCAGTGAATAGCATGATGAGATTGATGGAGTGGCAAAAATTAAAAAAAAAAAAAAAATAAATGAAGGGGGTTGGGGAAGAAAACCCACCAGGCAGAATGTAAGAATGTGAGTGGCCATGGTGGCTGCTGACCCTGTTTGGAAAGTGTGAGGCATGGACTAGCTGGAGATGCAGTTGTCCGAAACAGTATGCAAGTGTTTGTCATGCAGGAACTGTGCAATGTTCGCTCTTTTCTTGGGGGCTTAAAGCAAGGACGGGAGGCCATGGACATTTGGTATCAGTCAGCTTTCACATGGATCCAAATCATAGAATGGTTTAGGTTCAAAGGGACCTTAAAAATCATCTAGTTCCAACTCCCCTGCCCTGGGCAGGGACACCTCCTACTAGACCAGGTTGCTCCAAGCCCCATCCAACCCGGCCTTGAACACGTCCAGGGATGGGGCAGCCACAGCTCCTCTGGGCAATTTGTTCCAGTGCCTCACCACCCTCATAGCAAAAAATTTCTTCCTAATATCTGTTTAAATCTCCCCTCTTCCAGTCTGAAGTCATTACGCCCTTGTAAAAGTCCCTCTCCAGCTTTCTTGTGGGTCCCCTTCAGATACTGAAAGGCTGCTATAAGGTCTCCCCAGAGCCTGCTCTTCTCCAGGCTGAAAAACCCCAACTCCCTCAGCCTGCCTTCACAGGAGACGTGCTCCAGCCCTCTCATCATCTTCATGGCACTCCTCTGGACCCGCTCCAACAGGTCCATGTGATGTGACACAGATCATCCACGCAGCTGGCCAAGCCAACCTGCAGAGCTTTCAGCATCCTGAAAATACGACACAAAGCCCTTTGTCTGCACACCAGCCTCCTGCTATTCTTGGATTATCAAGAAACAAGTTCATTTTGTAGTCCTTGTTATTTTCCTTCCTGCTACTTCAGTAACACAAGGTATCACAATGCCAACACAAAACCATATCGTGCAAAGCTTCCACAGCCTCAGGCAAGGGACCGCTGCTCCCGGGGCAGTTTACTCCGTGATAGCACCACCAGCATCACCATTCCTCCTCTTCCCTCTACTCCTGGGTTCCAAAACTTTCTCCTCACCCTTCTCCTTCCCCTTCACATCCCCCACACTCACACTGACTTTACAAATGCTTCAGCTCTGCCACTGAGGCACAAGGAAAGAAGCCCAGGCCAGGCTTCACTGCTCTGCTCGAGCACAGGGTCCTGGAAGAGGGAGAAGGCAGGGATGGGTGGCAGCAAAAGAGCCGAAACAGCATCCTCTGAGCAAGGTGAGAGATAGGAGCCAACAGTAAATACCACAACAACCCAGCATGGAAACTTTTGCCTCTAACAAACACCAGCCCAATAACCAGCACGCTGGGATCTGCAGGGAGCTGCCTCACCACTTCTGGCTCCGGTGGCAGCTCTGTCCCACCAAGCAGTGAGGACACAGGATGAAAACAAACTCTGGCATTTGTTCTGCTCCCGTTATTCTGCAGTAGCCTTCCTGAAGGCTGATGCATTTACTTACTACACCATCTATTCGCATGAGCACCAGTGGCGACTGTGCCTCTTCATTAACCAGTTTGTTACTGCAAAACTGCCAAGCGCGTCGCTCCTTGCAACAGAGACACTGCGGACGTGCTTTGGCACAACAGGCACAAGCAGGGCTGTTCCACACAGATACAGCAGGTGGAAATGGAGCAACAGGGTGGTTTGATCATCTGAGCTGGGGGAGGCATCACTTGCACCGAATTCAGGTTTTGAGCAATAGGTTTGCACAGTGGCAGACTAAGGATCCAGCTTCTTGTGGTTGATTGCAAATCCTCAGTACAATCTTTTTTTTTTTTTTTTAAATGATAACTTGTTGGCCCAGCAATGCAGGGTTTGGGGAGTAAGAGCTAGCTGCGAGTGAGTTTGAGCTGAAAAAAAAAAAAAAAGGCTTTTTTATTTTTATATATTTCAAAACAAACTATTTTGAACGTCTGTTCAAAATGACAATCTAAAATGAATGTTTTTGTTGGATCCAAGTAATATTTTTTCCTTGATACTGCAGTTTGTCCAGTGAATTAGAAAAAATTAATCTGAAAAACGCTGTTCATTTTTCCATGGCTTAGGCAAACACAATGCCAGTTAGATGACAGGAGACGGGGTCTGGTTCAGGAGAGAACAATGGGGCTCTGCAAACACCGGCTCATCTCTGCCCCACCCAGCAACTTTTATGACAGCGAGGTTAAAGCCATTGAGGGAATCGCACTGGGCTTCTCTTGCACAGCATCAGCCTGGAAAACAATTCAATCTTAGTTTTTCCAGACCATCTCAGAAGACCAGCTGCAGCCAGAGATGTACCGAGGCGCCCAGAGCAGGCAGCGCCTGTCCAGCCACAGCCCTTGGTGCTTATTCAGGGGCGGGGGGGAAGGGGGCAAGACTACCCACCACTTCTTCGCTGCGCTTTGACAAACTCCATTTGCTGCCAGATGAGCGCTGGCTGCGGTGCACGTCCCCGTGCTATCACAGCCACACACCACAGCTCTCATTCATCCCCAGCACTTGCTTTTTTCCCACCAGTTGCACATACTGGAGCACAAACAGGGAGCCCTTTGGGGGGGGACAAGGGGACAAACCTGCCTTGCCCCCTCCTACCACCTCCAGCCACTGCTGCCTTGGACCAAGTGTTCAGCATCTGCAGGAGGCCGTGTGGTGTCAGTTCTGAGGCTCACGATGGGTCTGGGGCGGGAGGGGCTCCTGAGACACTATAAGCCAACCCATCAAAGGACAGAGCTCCTTCCCCAAAGCTTTCCCCAGTTTAGATAATGCCAACAACTGCCATTTGACTTACATTCTATAGCCCACATTTTATAGGCAATCATTTTGTAAGTCATGATATGGCAAAATAATTGTTCCCAAATCCTAACACAAGGATCAGATCACAGTTCTCTGTTACTTCTGCATTTGTCCCTGTAGCCTGAGCTTATATATGAGCAGGTATTTCTCCCTACATGCCCAAGCAATAAATTATGAGTCCACAGTTTAGGTAAGGACAGCTCACACACAACCACCATGGATAATTCTGGAGGTACTGTAATTAGGGCAATCTTTATTTCAGTGCATGCCAATGTCTTACATAAACCTGAAATTGCAAACAGTCCTTGGCCAAAACAATTTGCACCATCCTTTAAAATACCTATAACTCACCGTGTCATGTATCATGAATCCTGTCTATTGCTGCTTTGGCGATGCAATTGTGCTTGAGTAACAGAAAATGAGAATCAAAAAATCCTTAAAAAATAGTATTCCTGGACAACAAAAGCATCTCAGAAAAAAAAACTCTGCTTTCCTTAAGCATCTGAAGTAGACATCCCTAAAGCAAACATGTAAGAGCTGGCTTCAATAGCAGTTATTGCTCATTTTTAACTCACTGTGTAAAATCCCCTTTTAACCCTCTCCCCTCCTCCTACAGCTGTTGCCAGGAAGTTCCAGGAAAAAAAAGCGCTACCGGGCTGAGCCGCCCGCGGCTACGGCACAAAGGTCTGAGCCTCTCTGCTGGTAAGAGGTAAAGCATCCAAAGGCAAACTCTTTATCCCAACCACACCTACATGGCATGTGCTCAAAAGTCATAGCAGATGGGTAATGATTTCCCCTGAAGTACTTTAGAAAAGATAAATCTCATCCGGGGTGGGGAGCAGCCTGCTAACAGGAAAGCACCACAGCAGCATTGCTGTGTTCACAGCGGAGGACAGAGCTGGAGCTTCAGCCCCATGAAGTCAAGTGAGATCCTCCAGCTGGGTCCAGAGGGACCCGGTCTACAAAACAGATCCAGAATATACTGGAGAGGAGCAAACAAGGCCAGCGAGGGATGCTCTCTAACCTCAGAGTGTTTACGAAGATGCTTATTGTTTCCTTTTGTCATAATTTTCAGGAGATTCTCAGCCAGGCACTGTGTTTCCAGCCTGTCAGGGGTTGTCAGCAACATGCTTGGGAAGCGCACTCTTTGCAGCCGAGAAGTCATTTTGTCACCTCACCAGCTTCTCTGGCAGTAGAGAGCTCAGGGGCTCTGCAGCACTCTGTACATCTTACTCACGTCTTGGAGAAGTAATCTGGATTCCCAGTGAAATTCCCTAAAGCAAGTCACCATCGCTGTTCCCCGGTTTGTAAAACCACCAGACTGATGGGACAAGGAGGGCTGGCTTTGCCCCACGCAGAGGCGGCAGCTCTCCAAAAGGCAGCCTCCCCAGCACGGTGGGTGATTCATCTCCTTTCTGCCCGGTGAATCAGCGAAAGACAAGGCCCCAGCGCAGCCCAGCCAACGGCATCGACAGCGGAGCCTTCGCAACACACAAATGAGAGCTGCTCAGAAGAGCCGCCTGGGCTTTTCGCGAGCTTGGTGGTGGTCCTAGTGCAATTATCCTGTTGCTTCAACGGAGTGTATAAGGCTGAGAGCCCCGGGTCTGTTTAGCCTGGAGAAGGTGTTCTCATCAATGCTCATCAATATCTAAAGGACAGGTGTCAAGAGGATGGGGTCAGACTCTTCTCGGTGGTGCCCAGCGACAGGACAAGGGGCAGCGGGCACGAGCTGAAACATGGGAAATTCCCTTTCAACATGAGGAAAACCTTCTTTCCTTTGAGGGTGGCAGAGCACCGGCACAGGCTGCCCAGAGAGGCGGTGGAGTCTCCTTCTCTGGAGCTATTCAAAACCCGCCTGGACACGTTCCTGTCCAACCCGCTCCAGGTGACCCTGCTCTGGCAGGGCGGTTGGACTAGATGATCTCTGAAGGTCTCTTCGAACCCCTGCCATTCCACATATCCTGGTTCACGTAATTCTTCTGTTCATTTTCCCTAAATAACTGCCCTGTACCAAGGGAAATCTCAAGGCAAACAATGTTTCCAAAATACAACTGCAGTCCTTTTTGAATTAAATGTACTGACCAGATGCCAACCGACCTCAGTCACAACACAGAGCGAAGGTGGGTTGGGACACTGACCAGACATCAGTCACATCAGGGGCTTTGCAGGGCCACAGCTTCACTCAGCACAATCAACCCAAAGCAAGCAAAGCAATTACGGATCGCTTGGCCTCATCTGCAAGAAGTCATAATAATACCAACAGCTTTATCTTATGACAGCCAGTTATCTCCAGGCCTGTTCTTGCCCGGCTCCTGTCTGCTCCCGGGCTGCTTTAGCCACCATCTGCGCCTCAGGAGGCCCGTACAAATAACAGGTTTCCCTGCGCACAATGCACAACCATTAATACCCACTTTAATCCATTACAACATGCTAATAATCATGCTTAGGCTTTCTCAGCTTCCCAGCCGTACAAGCCCTAATAAAACATGCCTGGCAGTCCATTTAGCAACACTAATGAGAGAAATGTGCAATGGAGAAACGTTACTAATTAATTTTAACAATAACCAGGCAGCAGCATCACACAGGGCATTTTCCAAGTGAAAACAAACCCCCACCTCCTGTGGCTTATGAGCTCAGGCAGAGTCCAGTTGGCCATGACGTGGCTCGAGTGACTCGCAGCATGGCAGCTGCCCCAAACACCCCTGCGGTGCGGCCAGACCCATGACTCAGGACCTCAGGAGGCAGCCAGCATGGTGACACCGCATCCCTGCGGCTGCCATGGTGAAACAGGGCAGAACTGGGCTTACAGAGCCGGTGGTCACGGGCTGGAGCGAGCAGAAATCAGCTGTGGAGCAAAGCCCTTCACCTGGAGGAGCTGCCAGAGGCACCCCAGCTTTACGGGGTAAGCAATGGACCTTTTGTAGGAGATGTGTCCGCTCTCTCACGTGCCAGCCACTTCTTGGGACCGCCGGCAGGATTTCACAGAAGGCTCCAAGAAATTCTATCAGTCAGGGTTGCTCGCTCCCGCGTTAGCTGGGGAGGAAGGAGCCTGCGAGAGCGGCGGGCACAGAGCCCTCACCCTGCAGGGGGAGACCGGGATGGGGAGCAGGGAGAGGAGAGTCCCACACCATTAGGGGATCCCGGCTCCTCCACCCCCGATTTGGAAACCCCTCCAGCCCCAAAAGCAGACGGTGTCACAAACAATGCCACTATTCTCTTTTAATTTCAAGCAGCCGCTCGGCACTGGCGCTCACCCCGTGCTGGCACAGGTGGCTCCTGACTAACGAGCTCTGTGCCACCGACACCGCGTTTTGCCTGGAACAAGCTGCCTCCCTGCATTTGTTTTGCTTTTTAAGCCTTTTCCACTCATCAACAGTTTGTTTATATACAGTGAATCAGCTATTCGCTCTGCTACAGTTCAGAGGGAGAAGAGCTTGTGCAAGTTGTACTTTTGAGAGGTTTTTGTAAATGTTTTTTTCTTTTCCCGGTATACAGACAGAAAGGGGGAGAGGCAGCGGGGCGGCCGCTTGCTCACCTGAATATGAGGATTTCTTCATGCCGTCGCTTTGAGCTGTGACATGAGCGGGAGCGAGGCGTTGGGTCCCCAGGGTGCCGTGCCACGGGCGCGATCCTTTTGTTGGGGTGGGCAGGGACAGGGAGGGGACGCGCGCTCCACCACCGCATCCACACGTGCCGCTGCAGCCGAGGGGCAGCCCAGCGCTCCCATTAATTAGCACACACCTTTCCTAATCTCGCACACAGTTATGGGCTGATCCAACTCTCCTGGCACTGGCAGGGGTAGAGCGGGGCTCAGCCTCCCCGCCGGCTGCACTTTTTTTTCCCCTGGGAAAACAAATGGTCCCCGGGGATTACTCCTGCCAACTCCCAGCCCTGGAAATCCCGGTGCATTTAGCCAGTGCAGCAAAGGGAAGAGAGGGAATTTCATGCCTCCAGCCTGGTGCACCCCACAGCTTTGATTCAGCCTTTTGCTGCCGGAGCAGCTCAGGTCAGCCCTGCTCTCAAGTCAGGCAGTTTCTAGTTCAAAGTGCATTACTGGCCCATGTAAACACCTCTTTCCTCTTCAAACCCACAAGCACAGGACTCGCTTAAGGCTGTAGGTTGAACAAAATGCTCATGCACGTTTACAACAGAGGGAGAGCTACGTGTGAGTGGTTACTCGCTGCTCGGGGGGACACAGAGAGCCACCGACCCCATAACCAGCTCCCCAAAGCACCGGGATCTGGCATCATCCCCAGGTTATGGGGTAGAAGCGGCTCCATTTCACTATTCCATATGTGCCTCAGCACATGTCTGCCGGGAGAGCAGACACGCTCCCGATCACTCCCTTGTGAAGCGCACATTGGACAATTAGTTACGCAAACGCAAGAAGCCGGTGGCATTTTGAACGCAGACAGGAAGAAAGAGCAAATTAAGATTAGCTGTGACTAAAGGCGCAGTGAAGTGCTGGAGCCCGAAGTGCCAGAGGTATGACTGGGCTGATCGCTGGGAGGATTTCCACAGCTGCTCGGGGGAGTCACCCGCGCCGAGGACCAGTCCGGTCCGCATGAGAAACTTCCACCAGCTCAAAGGCACGATTTCAGCAGGAAGGGCTTTCTGTTTGGTCTCAGTTTTCCACAGCAGGAAAAAAAACCCACAAAACACAAAACAAACCAACCCACACCATTCTGCCCCCCAGCCCTAACCCTGGCACTGCGCAGGGACAGAGGAAGAGAGTGGATGAACTGGATTAAGATGATACGGTCCCATCAGTATTTGTTACCATTTCTCAGCCATAGATTATCGCCTCTGTAACAGATATTTTAAAAAGGATTGTCTGAGCCTTTCTTGGGCATTTAGTGCCAAATTTGAAGAGCTGGCTGGCTGGGGGATTCAGCGTTAAGCAGCCAGACTTTGCACTGAAACACCTCAGGAGCACTCCACCTTCCCAGGTTTGCAGCAGCAACAGCTCTACCCTCTGCCAGGGGACTATGCTGCATTACTGTTCCGCTGTGGGCTCCAGCAGAGATGTCAGCAAAAACTGCTGTCATCAAGAAAACCTCTGAACCAAAGCTTTGTGGCTTAAGTAAACATGCATCTAAGACCATAGTAACAATATATTACTCTTTCCACAGGTGCTTTTGAAATCGTTAGTCACAATTTATGGAGGAGAAACAATAGCACAATGACTTGCCCCACCTCGTACACCAAGTAAGGGCAAAGTCAGGAGCAGAACCCACTCCCGAAGGCTAATCCCCCGCTCTGCTCCTGCCTGCATCTGTGATGGGCACGGCTACTTTTAATACTCAATACTCACAGGGGTACACTTTACACAAGATCAAAAGACAACTCTCTGTTCTTCTCACATGTGGGTATATGTGCATGTGTGCTCGATTAAGCGTGTGATTACACATGCCCATGTGTGCAACTAAGTATGGTCCCACATATGTGTGTGATTACGCGTGCAAAGTGTGCCTGCGCCTTTGCGGGGCTGCTGGTGAGCAGCGTTTTCGGAGCCGTGGCTGGGGTACAGCCATCTGATCAGCTTGACTGCACAAATACAAACAGCAAATTGTGGAGCGAGCTTTCTACCGCAGGGCCAAACAAACACGATGAAACAGAAAATGGCTGAAGGGATATTTTTTTTTTTTTTCTGAAATACTGTCTGACAAAGAATCCTTTTCTTTGGCTGCCCGGCCTCAGAATTACCAAGAGAATCAGTCGCTTGGCTCAGAAGAGCAGGTTAATGTTTAATGCAATGCAGAGCCCACAGGCTTCAAATAGGTAAGTCATTTATAGCTGCCTTTCCCCCCCCGCCCCCTCTTTCATAAGACTAGTGAGGGAATTTATTGTTCCTCAAAGTGAGGGATTCAGACTGCTGGCTCAGCCCAGCCACAGCACAGGCAGGCACCGGGTGAGCCTCACGCATCCAGCCCTGCCAAAACAGCTCAGATCTGACCCGGCGTACGCACCCGTCCCACGCCAGCCCTGGCCATGGCCATCCCACCCCGCACTCCTATGCCAGCGCAGTGCTAGCAGAGGTGCACAGCTGGTCTCTTTTCTGAGAAGCCGTATCAAACCTCGCTTGTCTCCATCTCGTGATGCCCAACTTCACACGCACAGCGGGGATCTTTTGAGGGGTGGGCATGGGCAGGCTCCTTGGAGCTCAGCGGCACCTGCACCCACCGAGGCAGCAGCTGCTGCACCTCCTGCAGCAGTTGCTGAGCCTGACCCAGCTGCGGTGCCCTCAGCCCTGGTTCTTCATGGCTTAGTCTGCAACACACACATTGCAGTTTCACAGTTGGCAGGAAAGGCATTTTCTGCAAGTGGTACATGCTGTCTCCCCCCCCCGGGAGCATCCTCCAGGCAAGCATGTTCCCCAGCTGGTGGGGGTCCTGCACCAAGATACACAGTGTCCCAAACTAAACATAAGACAGCAATCAGAAGAGTGAGAGAGACGAGCACCACCAGCTCCATATGGGGCAGGGAGCCAGAGGCCCAGGAAGGGATCAAGGTGAGGGAGAGACTGGGGGAGGCAACAGCACCAAGTACTGCATACTGCAGTGAGGAGGGAAGCATTGAAATAAGGAAAGGGTGAGCCTCCAGGGGAGAAAAACCCCCTGTGCTCTCAGGGACCAGCACACAGCTAGACATCAGGGTACGCTGAGCTGTGTAATTGCATCTCTCCAACTGAGTCATTCAACCTCTCAGACCAAGTTTCTCATCTTGCAAAAGGGAATGAAGGTTGAGTTTTCCCAGGGAGAGGTGTGGGGAGGCTGTGTGTCACTCAGTGCTGCCCTGGGGCTTGAAGACATTGCCTGGTAGGCAAAAATTGTTATGGCAGAGTAGAGCTCCCCAGGTGACCAGCAGGAAGGATAAGCAGGAATTTAGGCTGCAAAGACCTGCCAGTTAGCAGCAGAGCAGGCCTGAGCCTCCTCTTTGGGGAACAGTATCTCTGACTGATTTAGAGGAAGAAACTCGGGCGTCAGGACTATAAACCACCCACATCTTCTCCAGCTCGGTTTGTTTTACTTATGATCCTCTGAGCTCCTTTTTCCTGACCAATTGCTCTTTTGGAGCTGTGAGGCTGGAGAGAGGGTGCAAAGTTTCCCCCCCTTCTCTGCACCAGCAGCCCGTCCTGCCCAGGGCCGGGGGGGGCAGCTACCGAACCAGGCACGAGGTGAGCGGTGGCACTGCACCCTGGCCAGAGACATCACTGCAAAAACTCAGCTCAGAGAGCCCCTGGATTCAAGGGAAAGGAAGTAAGAGGTGAAAAGGACCACACAGATGATGCGACCTTGTGGGTTGTGGCCAAGAAAGGGCTACCCTCACCGCCCAGAGCCTGCGATCGCCCCGGCAGGCTCAAAGGGTGCCTTTTTGGCGCTGCTGCACGTGCAACAGGACCCGATTCACCCCTGCGTACTTTGGTAAGTCCAACAAAAACTCAGGTGCACTAAGTCAGCAGGAAAGGGTCAGCCCACGGAACGCAAGTGCCAAAGCTCTGTGCCGGCTGCTGGCAGCCCAGCGCAAGGCAAAGTTCAGTCCCTGCTCCACGCTCTTTGCCGTGCACCGTTCCTGTTGGTGGTGCCCAGGACAGCGCGATGCTTGTGAGAAAGGGCAAGAGTCAATCAGCCAGCGCTGGACTCTTGCAGGATCTTCCCTCCTTTTTGCCACCTTCTCAAGGAAATTAAAATATGGCACCTCCGATTGCTCTCCCTTTCCCCTGCAGCCCTAACGGAGTGCTGCCTCACACAATGCACTGGTTGTCCCACAGTTAATCCTTACAATGCCCGGGTTACTTAAGTTCATCATTATCCTCATTTACTTACCAAAAAAAAAAGTAAACCCAGATTTTTTATTTTTAATGGCTCTGAGAAAGGGTTGCCCAAATTGGGATTAAAACTCAGAGGTAACTTGTTACTACCAAACCTTACAGCTGCAGGAATATTGGGTCTGCCAGCTCCAAGCTCAGTGGAGTCTGCCTTATAAAAACATACCTGCCCAGATCTTGGAGAGGGAGTTAGAAATCAGTTTGATGATCAAAGTTTCTGATACCATTCCTGGATAATACAGGCTTCGCAGAGAACAGCATGCTGAGTTCTGGAGGACTGGTTGGCAGTGACCTAGAACAGCTTCCCCCAGCACTTGGGGATAATTCAGTAGAATTCACAACCAAGGAGCCTCCAAGCTCTGACCTCAGCAATAGTCACATATAAACCCTGCGGCTGCTCCGATGCAGCAGCCTGGCTCCCAAGCTCGCAATGAGGAAAGAAGGGATAGGTTTATGAAATGCATTTGGGGTGACCTGTTATTCACAAACCACAAGACCACTGAATCATGGAGACAGGGCAGTCAGATATGCACGAGGAGCTGAGGTCCACGCAGATGGCAAATCTCCTACTTGAAATTATGGTTGAGGTCTCAGTTAAATCAATGTAACTGAACAAGGCCCTGTTACCTGATCCCAATGTCACCAGGGACAGTGTGTTCATCAACAAGTCCTTGTGTACCCAAATGCACGTACAAACCTGTTTGCCAAACCCAGGAAGACTAAACACAAAAAACAGCAAGCGCATAAACCATCACCACAGCTAAGGTCTGCCATACTCCAGTTCTGAGCCACGTTCTTCTTGCCAGTGGCCAGGATTTAATGCAGCTCTCCCCTTCCCTGCCCCACAGTAGGATGACACAGACATTCAGCGTCTCAGTGTCAATTCAGAATGCTCAGATGCAGGAGGCAAAGCAACTGTGTTCATCTAAAGCCTCATAAAAGCCCTCTGCTTTTTCCATGGACCAATTCACTGGGTTAGGACACAGCGCAGCAAGCAACAGCCAGACTCTCTGCAGTCTTAAGTGCATATGGTTAAGAGGTAAATAATTTAGCAGTGTGTTTCCTAACTCCTTTCCCTGTGATTCCATCCAACAGTGAAGCACCAAAGACTCACAGCATTACAGTATCGTCATATTTGGTCTGATGGTCAGACTGTTCTCTTCTTTGGGCTGATGGTTATGGTGAGGAAGCAAATAACTTAATGAAGCAATTACTCATATCAAATCAGCAGGTTTTGTTCTGTTCTGCCTTAATTACGAGGAACCAGGAAGAATGGCCAATTACTCAAGGCAGAATTTCATTACCAAACAAGATAACATCTGCTCAGCCACAAGGTACATCAGATGGCCGTTTTCATAGAACAGCCTCTCCCAAGGTTAGGGAAGGGAATACTTCAACCTGAAATTAAAGTTGAAGAGTGTGTCAGCAGACAATAAAATAAAAATTAAAGGCAGTAGTCAATGCCCATTCAATAGAAGGAAAATCCCTGAATGTAAGGGAAGTCTGAATGAAAGGCCGTAAGTGTTTTCCATTTTGAATAGCCGCAGTCTCTGGAAAAAAAAAAAAAAAACCCCAAACAAACCAAACCTCTTCAAGGTGCTTCATGAGCTGACCCATATGAATACCCCCCCGCCCTTAAGAATCATTGTAAAATCCTTGGGCTGCTTTCAGAAATGCCAGCTGAGCACTTCTGAAACTAGCTGCAAGTTTGAAAAACAAAAACAGGCCAAAGTCAAACTCTCAAACCCCTCAAAGCTTAATCCGTTTTTCACAAATATACAACCCTGTTTTACAGCTTTTATGGTCTAAGTTTTAGTTGAAACTACAGGAATGAAGCAACAACCAGAGCTTTGCATCAATCATGTCCTTCCAAGGTGACACAGAAGAGATCTGGATCTCACTTGCCACCAAGTGAGAACATCACTTTGTTTTACCCAAGCATCATACACAACGCAGGGCAGGGGCTTACCCCCGTGCCTGCCCTTGGTCCAGCTGGATGATCAGGCAGATTCTCACAAGTGCAGTTTAGAGAAGTGAACATACATCCCCGGGGAGCGAGAAAACGTGGAACAGAGGCAGAGTGCTCGAGCTCCGAAAAGCCAGGCTCACTGGTCCTGCTGCACCAGAGGGAGGTACAGAAAGCATTGGACTAAACTGCTGCAGAGGACATGGACCACACACCCCCTATTCCAACCCCTTCTCAGCAGTAGCAACCAATTTGGCTGCAGACCTGAGCATGTGCCAAGCAAGCAGCCAGGCACGATCATTCTGCTGCCGTCATAACTGTTTGTGTTTAGAGACATCCATGGGTACTTAGGGAATGGCACAATCATGTTAAAGCTATGCGTAACTGTCTGCCGTCCGTGATTTCTAAATCCATCCCCGAATGCGAGTCCCAGTCCTGCAAGTGTGATTCAGAGCATGTTCTTAAATGCATGAACTTACATGTTTGCTTCCCATATTTGCAAGCATGTAAGAGGCACAAGATGCCCCTTCCCCCTGACGGCTCTTAATGGAAAGGCAGACCCAGATGCAGAGGGGGCTCTGCTTGTCACTTGGAGGGAAGACACTGGACTGGAGCCACGGGGCCTGTTAGAACTGGAAAAGGGGAGCAAGGAACTGGAAAAAAGAATCAACAACAATAAAAGAGCCCACAGAAAATGTGGATAAAGGGAAACCACAGAAGGATCAACAAGAGTCTGCCTATAATCACTACCAAAGCAATTACAGAATTAGGGAAGATTTATAACAGACTGAAGAGCTGGATACTTGGCATGTGAAATGGAAAAGCTATAAGGAGGGAATTCTGTATGCTGGCACCCGGCTCAAGAGCCGCAAGTGTTGCAGCCTCAGCAATTCTGTCTTATACAGAGCAAACTGAGCAGCATTTTGGATGTCTTTTCTTATACTTCTCAGCTTCCAGCTATAATTTGGTCCAGCCATCAATTCCAAGTTTTAAAAACCAAAACAAACAAAAATTATTTATGCAGAACGTTGAAAAAATATGAGGAGCAATTAATAATAGCCACTGTTTCCTTAATGCTGTAACAGTGCAGTTTCTAGCCAGCACTGGCAGCCCTTCTGGAAGGAAATTACTATTATCCAACTTTACAGGTGGGGAAACTGAGACACAAAAGGGCTACAGAAAGCAGCTGGTTTAACCCAGATCTAGAGTTATAGCCCTGGACTATTATTATATATATATATAACTCTCAGTATTCCTGGAAACTGATGCAGGTTTATCCGTGATATACTATCACCCAGCATTAGCCGACACTTAAGTCTCTGCCTCGCTTGCTAAGGACATAATTCCACTGTTATTTTCTCTTTTCTTACACTGGCACAGCTTCATTGGTCTTTACCCTCCATCTATATCATTTACTCCAGAATTTCAAAGGATGATTTTGCCATCAACCAGCAGCAACTAGAATACCTGCACAAGACTTAGGGCAGCGGACAGACCAGCCCCTCAAAACCAATACTTGTACCTGAACAAGCTCTAAGCCTAGAAGTCCAAAATTTCCAAATTAGTAGGTACAAATATCTTCGGAAAGCTCCCGAAAGGCCATGGGGATTTTCCCATTGAGAGCAAAAGGAGCAAATCTAACAGGCAGGAGAGCTGCAACAGGCAGTGGCTTTAAAAGGTAAAATAAATAAATAAAATCAGTTTCATCCAAAGCTCAGCAGTGCCAGTAATGAAGCCGCCAGGGCTGCCTTCACGCCCAGCTCAAAGCTGATCAATCAAAATGAATCATCACTTGAGGGAGACAAGCAAAGAGGTAATTTAAACACTGGAACAAGCCTGCTGCGGTTCAGCAGGTAACGGCATGATCGGGCTAACGTACCCACCTCAAAGAGGGACTTCAAAACAGGCTTGGGAGGGAGTGCGGAGGGAACATGTGTCCCAGCCAGCATGAGCAAGAGGCTTGTGCTGCCTGGATCCTCCAAGTCCCCACAAGGGACAGTCCCACACCTCAGAGCCTGAATATGTATTTTCACTTTACGCATTTCTCGAACATTTCATAAACTTTACAAACTGCGGCAACACTTTAGCGCCAACACTCACGCTTTGCAGGCAGTTCCTGGAACGGCAGCCCCAGCGATAAAGCGAGTCAGTACAGTCGCACTGTGCAAAGCTGCCTTTCTTCTTGCTGAGAAAGGGACAAGGATAGCATTAAGGGCAACTAAGACCATAGAGCTGGAGTTTGATTGCAGTTCTCTACCATCTGGCTGGAAGGGCAAAATTGCATTGGGAAACTACCGCCCGAGAACACCAGAGCGTTCGGGTCTCGTTGCAGCCCAGACCCTCAGCACTGCCAAAACAAACCAGGCAGCATCAGAGGCTCCTGACCGCTGTCAGTGTTCCTTGGGGCTTTAAAGAGTCAGCTAGGGCTCTAGCTAGAGCATGAATGGTTTCCTAATAGAAATGATTTCAGAGTCTGGAGCGGTTTCAGGAGGAGCTTGCTGAGCTGGCTGGTGCCAGGAACTATGTGAATGTAGCAGCAAGGAATGCTTTCTCCCTCCTCATCCCCCCCCGCGCCTCCCGGCTGCTCCCGAGATGAGGCTGCACCGAACAAATCGGAAAAAGACGGTTGTCATCCAGAAACCCCAGGGGGGAATCTGGCCTCCGTTTCCACACGGCCTGCAAAGGGAAACTCTGCAGAGTAGCTGGAGAAATGGTGACCTGCTGGCAGGGTCGCGGCACGAACAAACCCTCTTCTCGAAGGAAAACAGCTCTGCTCCAAGGAGAAGGAAAAACCAGGAACTATAAAAGGGATATTGTATAAGCCCTAGTGCAAAAGCCTTCCTGCTGTTGTTGCATTTTAATAACTCATATTTCCGAGCGGAGCAGGGCCGAGCGCTGCCTGCCGTGACTGCGAACAATGGCACCAGCCAGACCCCGCGGAGGTCACTCATTCATTGCTCGCCCAGCGAGCTCCCAGCCTGGCCCCGGCCCCGCTCTCCTCCCCGGCCCGCCAGTCTGGCTCAGCAGCTGCCTTCATGCAATTGTTTCCCTGCCTGACAGATTAATTTTCGCTCAGGTTTTTGTTACTGCCTTGCCCTCTCACGGCTGGCCCATAGAGCAGACGCTCCCCTGCGGATGGACACACGAACACCATCCCTGCTAGACACTACGGTCACTGTCCGCAACAGGGCAAGAGCTTTCATCTATTTAACTTTGCAGCCAGCGTTGCACACTGTTCCTTTTCCGATGAGTTCATTCTGTGTGTATTGAAGTCAACTACAAATGTTACTTTTTTGCCTTCACTTTTCTTCCCCTATTAAAATAAAAAGTACAGAAAGTCACTAGAGATGCATTCACCTGGCAACGGCCTTTAGCCATCACATTTCTGAACAGAGTACATCTGAATTCTGAGGATGAACACTTTCTTGGTGTGGAGAAAAGGCGTGGAAATGAACAGTCTAAAGTGGTCAAATGCAGTTTCAGGATACCTCACATTTCAGTATTTACTCAGTGATCTGAGCCCAAACGGACTCAGTTCTCCTTTCTNCCCCCCCCCCCCCCCGCCAATTCATAAGTAGTAAAAAAATAAAACCTCAATAATCATGCTAGGTAAATCATTCTTTCTGAAACATTCACCAAGTTCTGATCTCACCAGAACATCTCACCAGCCACCTTCTGCAGCAAACACTGCAGGTCTTACTTGTGCTGCTTTGTGCCCACGTGAGTTTTTCCAAGGGGTCAGACCTAAGGTTGTTCATTCTCACCTAAAATAGAGGCTTTTGTGCAAAGTTTTTAGCAGTCACCAGATGGAGCTATTCCCTATACTTCCATTGCTATAGGCATTTAGATCACAAAGAAATACAGGAAAGTCAGCTAGCAGTGCGATGTTTGTCTTAGAGGTCGCACATAAATGAGTCTGATTGCTGTCTACAAATCCCAGAACACAGTAACTCTTTCAAGCTATGCACAAGCAAAAGAATACATGGTATAAACATACTGCTTCTTCCATTAAAGCCAAAGGATGTTTTTTATTAAGTATTACCAGCAGCATGTGACTAGTGCCTCCGATACAAGTATTAGAGGCCACTAACACCCATGTCCTTTCAGCAATATGGTAGTACCCTATCCCTATAGGTTTTCAAGCAGCACATTTGTCTTGCTGATGAGCCATGCCCATTTCATTGACATTTCAACTTATCTAACCACAAAAGCAGCTTGGCCAATGACAAATTACACCATTTATACAACTAGCATTTCTGGAAGAACATATCTCGTCCAAGAAACCACGAGCACTTGCAAACCTGTCTTTTACAGAGAGGAAAAAAGCCAATGCAAAAGCGGTGCGTGTGGCTGCCAGTTATAATTGAAATCATTTTAATAATTCATGCCTCATTACCTTGCCACATGGCAGTTCAAAGACCTTCTCCTAATCCTTTAACCCTTTTCTCCTGTGTCCTTTGGTTTGGTTTCTTAGTTTAATCAGTGAAGAAACAAAGTGGGGAATGCTCATCAGCACTTGCCCACGGGAACAAAACCCAAGGGGGACTGGTGAGTCTAAGATCTTAATCCCCTTCCTCCTGCCCTCCTGCTTTTCTTGATTTGCTCCATCACTGGCAGCTGAAACAGCAAAGAAATTAGTAAACTATCTATTGTACATCCCAAACTGTTGGCTGAAGCTGGAATTGCTTTATGGTGGTACGGTACCTAGACACACCGAGGGCAAGGGGGAACTTTTGTTATTTAGCAGCTTTATATGGCCAGTTAAGAATTGCTGGAAGCTGCAGGTTTCACATTGTGTGTCCTTTATCCTGGGAGAACTCTTAGGCTTTTTTCCAGCTCTGAATTGTCCTCTGGGTACTCAGTCCCATGGCTGTGCCCTTTCTTGTTAGGCAGAATTAAATTTTGTAATCACAGGAACAGAGCATTGTATTTTTCAATGGGTTTGCAGCCTTCTTGTTGACCCCTTAGCCATTTAGGGGGATAACACCTGATACCTATTTAATATTTCTCTCCTACACAGGGAGATTGCAAACAAGAAAGTAAGGTGTAAAATTATTTATGGCTACAAGTATGGTCCTGTTCGCTTATGAAAAGGAAGTAACCTTGTAAAAACACATTCATTTTAAACAGACTGTATATTTACACACAGGAGGTGTCCCTCCTTCAGAAATTTAACTTATGTGTATGAGGGAGACCAAACTATGTATACGCAAACATGCATCAACATGTGCAAAATAATAGCACTAGCATAACATTTCAACACCAGAAATGCCAACAACAGCAAAGACTATCATTTATAACTAGTTACTCAATATGTTCCAGCAAGCAGACACAGAGCTATAGATAAACCACCTGATGATAAACAGCTTTCACTAGGCGTGTGCTAACACAGGGAACATTGCAATCTCTGTGCTATTACTACCTCACCTACAGCACACTTGACCCAGCCTACTCCAGGTTGCCTGTTTGCTGAGCCATGTGCCTCCCAGCACAGTACAAACCCCGTTTCATTAGCGGCTAACCAACATACGCCCCAGGTCCCATCTGCATCTCCACAAAGGCACAGGGAAGGCTTCAGAAGAGCTGATGACACAGGAGGTGGCAGTGCCCTCAAGCCCCAGCAGAAGGAAACGTATGTGCCTTCTGATTTTGACATAGCATAGTCTCCTGAGAAACAAATCTCTGTCAGCTGGCAGCAGAGCCAGAGCAGGGTCACCCTGGGGAACTTTTCAAATAAATACAGAACTTGAGCTTCAGGTGATAGAAACCTGCACAGCTCTAGTGACATTGGAAGAGGTGATTTATAGCAGCTGATCCATGTTTTTTTAAGCCTATCACTGAGGTTTGTCTGTTGAGCATACACAGCTGTTGTCACATCCTTGCTGCAGTAGGTAGAGGGTGACTGACCTGCCGGCTCTCTCCTTCTGTGAAGTGCTTATCAGAGGAGTGGCTGTGCCTATGGGTGATCTGGATGTGGGTTGGGTGGGGGTTCCCCCATGCCTTTTCCCAGGATGGATGGATGCCTAACAAAGTAATCTTTAGAGGAAATTTATTAGGCAGCCTGAGCAGCACTCCAAAAGCTGCATGTGACCTTTGAAGCCCTAAAATAAGATCTATTGACATAACTCTCTACCTGCAGGGTGAGGACAAAGGTGATCAAACACAGGTTTCTTTCATGAACAAGCTCTGAGCTGAAACACTCTTTCTTCACTTAACACAAAACACCCAATTTGGCCTAAACCACAACAGACAAGTACAATCGGTGTGACTCATGGAGAAGCTGTTTTGGTAGTGTACTGCCCACAGGCAGGATGCTCAGCTTGAAGAGGCCATTTCAACCTTTAGACCCCATCCGACATGTCATGCTCCTCTTAAATGCTGCGGAGCCAAGATGTTCAGGTGGATATTTGCCTTCACAATACTAACAAGAATTCTTGAATTCCCTTTTTATCACAACTCAAAATAACAAGCACTATTCAGTGACAAAAGATTAAGATTCAAGCCCCATCAGGATGGATTTTCCAGTTTGTATGAGAATAAAAGTAAAGGTCAGTCATCATTACGGCTGTCTCCTTAATCAGAGTGCTTTATAGTAGAGTTTGGCCCCACTTCTAATCAGCATTCAATACTGGAGAGCTTGGGGCTCTTCTGGTCTGGGCAAAGGGCCAGAAAGTGACTCTGAACAGTAAAAGCATGCAAAGTCTATTCTAATTTCACTGAGCAAACCAGGTGAAATATAAAAATAAGTCGATTAAAACACAAAGCTCTAATTCAGTTTTGTAGCATTCTTTCCACTGTAACAACATTAGCAATTAGTTACAGTAAAGCAGGCAAGACAACAGATCTTTATTTCGGTTGTGTTCTTTTAAAGATACAAATGGTGCCTCAGAGAAACTGCCACCAACAGGTAGCATGACTGATACAAAGGATCAAAAAGGAGCTGTGGATCATGGAACAGATCACAGCAAAAGTCCATCTCTCCCAACTCACAGGGAGGTGACAAAGCCCTGTTCTGAACTGCTGGGAAAGATTATCTGCTCCCAAATTCATCCTCTCTCGCAAAGCCGGCTGCTGTTCCCTTCTTACCATTCCCAGGCACATTGGGCTCTTCAGCCTTCATCCAGCCTTCTGTAGCTGAACCTCCTCCAGCTATTCCCTTTCAAGACCACATTAAAGCCTTTTAAAGGATCCCAAGCATTATTCCAGTTCAACACGAAGAGAGAAAGCTGACCAACTCTCTCCTCCTTCCCTGGCTACCTCAGCCAGCTATACTGCCAACTTCCAACACATCCTGACCATATATTTAGTCTGCAGTAATTTGCTTTGCATCGTCTCGTGCAGGTTCCAAGTGCAGGGATTACATATCCAGAGAGGCATCCAGCACTCTGTAAAAGCCTGTCGTTTCAGAGATTTGACTCATCATGCTGCTGCTGCCAGAGGTTGAGAGACTGCCTGGTCCAGGACACCACTGTGAGTCACAGGAGCCCATTTGCAACTCAAGAACACAACCCCAAATTCATGTCTGTCTGTACTGACAAAGCATACAGAGTAGGGTGAGAGTCAACATTAACCTTATTCATGGAGAGGACCAATGCTGTGGGCACACCAAGGGCCCTTGGCAGTCCCACTTGCTGTGCTCCAAAATGAATGCCCTGAACAGGACAGAGTCATGGGCACCTTATGGCATAGCCTGAGGCATGGCAGAGTCACCACAGAGTCCTTAAAAAGGCAAAAAAGACACCCAGCAAAAATACATTTCCAACTCAGACTCCTTCCCTGCCTTTAGCTTATAAGGCAAGATTGGGTGGGGGTACATCATTGGACAGAAAATGGTTGGAGGCAAATGGCTGACACTGATGTCAGGCACCTTCTCCTAAGGAGCCCAACCCTTTTCATTTGTTCATCTATAAAGGAGGCAAAGCTCGTCTGTAGCTGAACATCAGGCAATTATTTCCAAAAGACTTATATTCCGCTCCTGCACCAACAAGTGTCTCAATCTAAGCATGGAGCTAAACCTGTTAGACTAAAGCAGACCAAGTCTTGAAGAAGCACCCGCAGTGACCCAGCACAGAGTAGGTGTGCAATGAGGCTTGGAAGCAGGCAGGGAGAGGTGACAGGATGGCCCACCAGTGTTGGTGGTGGAGCAGCGGTGTTTGACATCTCCTTCCTGGATACTTTGTGGCAGCAGATAGGATTTCACAAACACCTCCAAAGCAGAGTGTTAGTCATTCCCAAGAAGCGGTAATTCAGGGGCTGTTTAGACTGACCTGTGTCCTCTCTCCAAGTTGGAGATACAAACGGGCCAGAATTCAGCAGCAGAGCCATCGCTGCCCCCCAACCCCTAAGATTTACAACCCTAAACCAGCACATTGCAAGTGAGACTGACTTGGGGAAAGCAAGATCTGATGTGCAGGAACAGGATGTGCTTATCCTGAAGATGGCTCTTCTGTCAACACTGCTCCATACACTATCAGAAATCGTAATCCCTGCCTGGGGCAGAAACAGCTTCTCTTGCTCTGCATTTGACAGGCATTTAAAGGTGGTGCAGTCAGCAATGGGAATTCAGCCATTTGTGCACCACAGGTGAAAGATATGTATTTTCATCTCTGAAAATACATAAGGGAAGGGGCGTTCACAAGGGTCTTGGTCACGTGAGAAAACTCTGGAGTAATTGCTGTTGGTCGGATTAAACAGTTTTGCAGTTTCCCAGGCAGAAGGTCTGCTCAGAGATGGGTGGTTGCTCAGAGGCAGCACGTCCTAGTGTCCACCCCACTCCAGAGCCCTCTCCAACACTGAACCACTATCATGCAGGAGGAAGGCTAACCCCACTAAGTTAGATGAAAACAAAATTTATTTTCTTTCTAGAGCAAGCTTGACACCCTGGTAGACAAATTCCTGAGGAAATATCACCCTCTTGTGTCCAAGTTGAAGCTAGCAACCAATGCTTCCAAAAGTGGAAAATAAAGCAAGCCATCCACATCGCAAAAGCTGCACAGTGGCTGTTTGGGTCGTTATAAGTGGTCTTCAGGCTGGTGACAAGGTGCTTAAAGGTAGAGGTCCTGTCCTCCACAGCATCTGCAAGAGATAGCGAAGGAATGTGCACTACTGTTACCTGTTATAAAGTCACTAATTGAGAGTCTCAGCCCCACTTGAAAATGTTTAGGAGTCCACAAGTTGTAAAAGGCGAAAAATCACCGCTTCCACAAAAACATAAATCAAATAACAGAAAATAATTAACCTTGTATACTAGCAGGGGTCTTCAGGGTCAACACCTGTCCCTGCCATCGCACTACCCAGCATGAATCACCAATGTGGGAAAGGATCAGTGCAGAGGAATTAAATACTTAGAGTTCTGTTGTCCCCAGTGCTCTGCTACTGACAATTAAGCTGTTACCAAAATCTATTAGCTTGGTGTGTCTCCCACCTGCATCATTTCCGTACTTTCCTTCCAAGAACCCGAGACACTTTCTGTGCTCCCAGCACTGCGTGCGAGAGGGTGCGAGCTGCACAAGATAGAAACACGCAGGGGGATTTGCCAAGGTGCAGTCCTGCGACCTATCCTTGCTTTAAGTTGCGCTTTCGCTTTTAATTGGGGTGTTAATCTGCCACTCAGCTCTCACTTCCGACCTGAGCTGTCATTGATAACCACAACTTCATGTTCCTTCACATTCTTACTCCATCCTTAACCCTTAGCTCTCTGCAAGCGTGACTTGAGCAAGGTAAACCTGTTTTCCTTTGAGAAAGTGTCATGTTCCCCCCACCACCACCACCCCAGGACTGATGATGCTCATGGGCTTTGCAGGGGGGTGGCATCCCTCCAGCAGCAACTGCTACCAGCCAGTGGGACACACCTCGTTCTGGTTCTTAAATAATACTGGCACTGTTCATCACAGAATCATTACGGTTGGAAGGGACCTTTAAGATCAAGTCCAATCATTAACCTAACCTGACAAAACCACTTCTAAACCATGTCCCCAAGTACCACGTCTACCCTTTTTTTAAAAACCTCCAGGGATGGTGAATCCACCACCTCCCTGGGCAGCCTATTCCAATGCTGGATAACCCTTTCAGTGAAAAATTTTTTCCTAATATCCAACCTAAACCTCCCCTGGCTTAACTTGAACCCATCTCCTCTCATCCTATCCACAACTCATGCGATCGTTAAGGATTCTGCATGTGGGTTTCATTTTTTGGTTTGGGTTTTTTAATTTTCCTTTAGTCCTTGGACATTTCTGTATGCTTGTTCTGTCACACACAGCACTAACTATGATAGTAACTCTTCAGGGAGAGTTACCACATCTTCCAATGTGTTTGGCTGCTTCCTTTGGTTTAGTCTGCTCCCCAGCAGCCAGTGTAAAAATATTTCCTTCTGTCCCATCCAGGACAGCTTGCTCATTCCAGGAATGCAGAAGACGCCACTCCATTTCGCTTCCCCTTGGCCTATTTCTGTCCACCTCCTACAACTACTTACAAAGCAACAAGCACACAAGCAATTTAGATTGGGAAAAAAAAAAAAAGTGATAAATAGCAATAAAATAGCCTGCTGCAGAAGTCAGATCTACAATGTGTATGTCATTTAGATTTAATCAGAATGTTAATATGCATTAAATGGTATTTGAGAATTTCAGAAGTGTTTAATACAAGGGGATTTGCATATCTACCACTGAGTTTTTAATCCTTGATAAATGTGTAGAATAATCAATTATTCAATGAACATACAAGGGTTCACTGATTAAATCTCAATTATAAAGGCAAATCTTACCCACTCTATTTATTATGACTGTTCTCTCAGCATTGCCTAATTAAGCCATATTTGATTATGGGTTGAAAAACATCTATTGCAGATATTGTGGCCCTGTAATTGATGCATATCTGTGGCCTGGCTGTTAAGCCCTAATAAATACATTTTAAACAGCTAATTATTTAATTAACAACAGTCTCTTCCAATCTCAGTGTAAAGCATACTGAAATCCTTTCATGAAAGCCCTAACAGGAATGAAACCACTGGAAGCTGCTTCATTGCTTTCACACCTCTCCCCCACACTGCAGTGTTGCTGGGATGCTCACAGCTCTGCTGGCATCCACCAGTCCAAACTGGTATCTGCAGTGTGGACATCTACATCCGAACTGATTGTCTGTTGTAGCCCATGGAGAGGAACAGACTGTAGCAGGGGGTACTGTGTTTTCTTCTGTAGGACACATCCGGCTCCTTGGAATCTTTTGCTGCAAGCATCCCGCTGCTTCTGCAGACTCTAAAAGCAGCCTCAGATGTCGACTTCTCCATTGCAGACAACTGAAGTTCAGCAAGATGAGACCTGCCTAAAGCATTTTTATATCAGTTGCTTAATCGTGGGTTTTTTTGAACTCTAGTTTCTCACCTATTACTTGAAAGGTTGACCAAACATTGTAGGTCAAGCTATTTCTAGTCACTAACTGGCCTGTGGTGTAAGAGGCAGCTGTGTGCTGTTCCCCACCTCTAGTTAGCATAGACCAAGAGGGGCAAAAGCAAGGAGCTTTTCTAACTCTCCCATGGCAGGAGCCCTTCTGCACGTGGAAGCTTTGGCAACTTTTGGACATCACCACATCAGGTGTCTGGAGGTTGGTTTCAGCCCCCAGTACAGCAACTTGAAATGTTGCTCAAAAGTGAAAACCTCCAGAGTGTGCCCAAGATCCTTTTGTTTTCCTCCAGCTATGAGAATTTAAACTCCTATTCCTTGCTGAGATCCGTGTACCAGAAAAGCTACCACATAAATAGTTACAGAAAATGGAAAGGAAAGAATCTTTCTACTTATGCATACATATCCACACCACCAGCTCCCAAACAAATATACACATAGGGTAGGCACATTATAAGGAGAGATTACATGACAGCTGCTGAAGCTCAGCAGCTCTTTGACTCCCTAGTGCTTGTCTGCAAGATTTGTAGTTTAGTCTACTAAGCTGCTGCCTTTTACTTGTGGTTTAAAATAAACGTTGCTCTAATAGTTTTCATTTTCTTCAGATTAAAAGATTCAACTCGCTCTAACTACCTGATGTTAAAAGCACTTGACTAGCTCATATCTTCTTAATGCGTTTGCTAAGCTGAAGTAAGATTTGCTAATGCAAAACCAGTGGGATACAATTGCAGCAGATTTCAACATAAGCAGATGAAGGTAGAAAATTCTTTGCTAAGAACTAAGGAAACAACCCAAGAGCTCCTCAGAGCAGTGTGCAAGGCAAGTCTGCCTGCCTTTCCCAGGTGGGATCATTGAAAATACTATAATTTAATTATCCATCTGTTTCCTATTAGAGAATTATGTGCTGCAGGTTTCCCCACCCACAAGCCAGAAATAGTGAATATGTGCAAAAAAAAAAACTGAAAGGGAGGATGTCAAGCACCATCCCCAGTCCCAGCCAAAGCTTGTCTATGTCCTCTGGAACCAACCTGCTCAGGCTGCATTGAGAACAGAGGCTGTTTCTCATTCAGTATTTTAGGTAACAAGCACTGGCAGCCCTGATATAATGTGGTGTTACTCTACCAGATTTAGCAGAGAGGAAGCTGTGCATGAGTCTGTACATCACTCACCCACAGATACTGTTCCAGCCACGCCGGTGCCTCTTGCTCTTTGTGCCACAAAGGCGAGCACCAGAGAGGTAACAAGATCTGAGCTGCTTGTACGGATGGATGCTGCAACAGTTTATCTTCATGCCAAACATCCTGGTTTGTTTGCTAATGAGCCATCAAGCATGACAGATGAGCTAACCTCTTCAGGAACTCTATATGCCCCTTTATAAAGGGCCAAAAGTAATAATATCATCATGTTCTCAGTAAGTTTGGGGCCATCTGTGGTCTGCCCTTAAATCCAAGTTTTATGGTTTCTTTTCAGAGGATAGGAAGCATCCTTGGTCTCTTTAAGCAGCAAGTCAGGTGCTTCGCAGTCTCTGAAAAATCAGGCACTGTAACATATCAAACCAAAATTGTGATGTGAAAACAAGTAGCAAATACCACCAGTTTAAAACTCAGTTCCAACTGACTCAATATTGTCTGTCTTGTTACAGTGTCTCAAAGAATTACTCAAAGGAGAATTCTCTCATATTTTATCCTGGAGGAGTACGCGAAAGCAGCAGCAATCTACTGCACACTGGGGTTAAATGCAGGCCCTTTGGGGTAAGGCAAATGTTAAAAAGAAATACAGCTACCTACATTATCCATCCATGGCTGGTGGTCAAATTGCAGAGATTTCTCTAGGGTGGGTTCATTTGTTTTCAGTTGCGAGCTTATTTCTTCCTGGGAGGAAGACTCCAAGTTAAAGATCTATCATTAAGACTAATCTTCAAAAGAATTTTAATGAAGCAGAATTCCTAAATGTAGAAAATTAAAGAGGCTTCTGTTTTATCCCTGGTATCTAAATCCTGTAGGCAACATGAAAGTCACTGAAATACTTCTAAGCCTGAATAATGCAAAATGTACAGATGAAAATCTTCCTCTGATGAATATTTGATTGAAATAAGCTCAGGATGGAATGTGGAGAGCTCTCCTTCATACCCACATGTGTACATGCAGAAAGCTCTAGAGATTTTGACACTGCCATTGACACGCAAGAGCACAACCGTCAGCTTCTGCTTTCATTGCCCAACCCGCGAGCACGTCCTCCTCATCACAATAGTGTTCACCAGTAGGTGAATCAGTCTGTCCCTTGAGCCTGTTTGCTTATCAAGACCCCTCCACATGATGCATCTACCTGCTCCATCTTCAGCTGCTTTAGGAATTATGTCTTCTTATTAAGTGCAAATTGCACTTCAATAATATCTCGCTCATAACAACTCTTTTGTGTTGCTACCAGCTCAACACAGGATTTGTTGCGTCTCTCTCCTCAGGCAGAGACACCTTCGAAGTTCCCTGTTCTGGGCCAAATACTTCCACTGATGTTACTCTGAGAACAGAGTGGTGCTGTTTGCCTGATGCTCCCAGTTACCTGCTGTATTTTGAGCATAGCTCAGCATCAGGTCAGACAAGTTACAAGGAAATTAAACACTAGCTTTATGAATTATGCCACCAGCAGGAGCTTTCAGGAACAGGCTGGGCAAGCGTTTAACTGGTGGGATGGTCTACACCTAGATAGAGCCAATTAGATTTTATAGTAGAGGCATGGACCAGATGACCTCTCAGAGTCCTTTCTAGCCCTACACTTCTGTCAGCTCTGAACTTCTTTGCTGGCCCTAACCCATTATTTCAGCTTTACCGCCCTTCAAAATGCCTCTTCCCGTTCTTTAGTAACATCCTATGCCTTTTTCCATTCTCTTAAAAGGACACATTTTTAACAAGCCAGAGGGTTCTCTCCCTCATTAATGGGGATGCTCAGAGAGGTGGCAAGTGGTGTCTCAAGCCAAGCAAAGGAACAGATATTAATAAAAACCTTTATGCTATTACACCATTAAACACCAATATGTGATCAAGGGTTTTCCTGTTAAGTATTGATGCCAACTCCTACTATAATATCCACCATTTAAAAGTCTTTTAAACATGCTTTCACAGATATGAAAAAAAAGCAAAAAAAGTAAAACCATTTGAGACCAGAGTATTAAGTACGGATTTCCTTCTAATAGCCTCTGGTATTTCCTTTTCCTCCAGCTGTAACAAATCTTACAGTAACAACCCCTCTCCTCCCTTCTCCTCAAGTGGCCAGGCTTTTTGACAGTGTTAAATGTAGCTTTAACTGCAATTTGATGTAGTAAATTGAAGCACCTCAGAGCTAATATTTGTTGTTCTTGTGGTTCTTGAAAACATGTCCTGTTTTGTTGCAAAGGAAATGAATAACACACAGAAGCAGGGAGGGAAGGACCAACAAAAGAATAAAAAAATGCAGCTTCCAACTCTTACAAACTAAACTTGTTACTATCACAAACTAAATACTTTGCCAACACAAACATTATGGGAAAATTCACAGCACGGTGTCTCTTTGCTCAGGAGCTGCATGCACTCACCTTTTTGATCGCAGGCTTGCAGCATAGTTGAAAAGGGTTAAGTTATCTTAGGGGCTAATTTAGACACCTGTTAGACAAAGGACAGTCACAAAGAAGGTGCTATATCAGGGAGGAGTTGACAGCTGATATGCAAGATGCAAGTTACTTCATCTAAGACAGCAACCAAGACATAGCAGAGCTGCAAAAGGTTATAGCTTCGCCTCATTCGCTTGCTAGCTCAGTTGAGACCACTTCCAGAGTAAGCACAACAGACAGAGCCACACTGGCTACTGGGTTTGCTGGAGGCAACAGGAAAGTACAGCACCTTCTTCCAACCAACACTGCTCTGGTACACCTTCCTCAGGGCAGGACGGCACCTGCCTTTTCCAAACACCTCAGCTACACACTTCTCTCCCTCTTTCCAGGATGGCTTTGCGCTAACAATTACCACAATTAATTCAGCTTCCAAAATCCATTTTGGACCTGTCCACATGAGCTCACGTGCACACCTTTAACACACCAGGTTAGCACACAGAGCCGGGTTGCTTTTCTGAGAGACCAGGCATCTGCTGCAATGCAGCAATGGTGCTTCATGCAGCCCTCTAACCAGGTTCTTCACCATAACCGCCACAGCCTGCCCCAAGGAAACATCAGCTGTTGTCTATCAGTATTTCTAACCTTGAGCTGTGGGACCTGTGATTACTAGAAAGCCATATAAAACCAAAGAAGAAAACATAGCACAAAGCTAAAGAACAGTTTTCTACACTTTTTTATACCACAACTTTAGAACCAATAAGAACAACACAGCACTTACCTGAAAACCCTGGCTGATAGCGCAAACAAACCAGCCTGCTCTCCCTCTCCTCCTCTCTTTTATATTGTGAATCCCTGTGCACCTAAGGAAGCCTCAGCTGTACCTCATTACCTGCCCATTACCTGCAAGGCAACTTAAGTGGCGAATTAGTTTCCTGCCTTCTGCTCTATGCTCAGCTGTGTAATGCCTGTAAATTAGAGTCACTTAAAGAGGAATATATGTATAGCTGACCACACTTAAAACTTACCATGAAAAAGTTACTCCAGCCAGTAAAGGATTTTTCAGAACTGATAATATATTGTCCAAGCAGATGTAAATATAATCCGCAAGTTGTTCCAAATGTGACTTGGTCCGAAGAACCTCATTGATAGGAGTGTGTTAGCATGAACCTTGGGACTATTAACCCACTGGGCCACCTAACAGCTGACGGAATGCAATAGCAGACCACGGCTGCCCCATCGCAGCTCAGAGTGACTGCTGCAGTCTGTGGTCAAAAGTCCAGGGCTGGCAGGCAGAAAGCACAGCAGATCAATGCACAAGTGTAGCTGCAGAAAAGTCATTGCACAGCTTTCAAATGAACTGAGTATTGGATAACGTTTTCCACCTCAGATTATTGATCTATGGAATCTTGGGCTTGTACCTGAAAGTACCCAGTACTGCAGTGAGTATCCCTACTTTCTTTACAACCCTTCAAACATAATTGTTGAACATCTTTGAATCTCACAGGCAGACAGCAATATATATGAGCATGATTTTCCCAGCCAACGATCAGCTTTCAACTACTAAAATCGCTCTTCTTGAATTTAAAAAAGAAAACAAACAAACAAAAAAACAGAAAACCCACAAAAATTCTTGTTTAGTCTCTGCCTGTTAAGCAGTTTCTTTGTTAATGCTCCAGACTGTGGGGGTTCCCTCTCTGCACTTCATCACTGTCAGGCTGGGAGCTCGTGCAGGGTGCATCTACACAGCAGTTGAGACACGTGGCTTTAACCCAGCGAGCTCAGGCACTGATAACAACAGAGTCGGGGTGTGCTGGAGCTCAGTGCATCCCTGATGCCAGTGAATTTATTCAGGATCTGCACAAACGCCAAGCCTTGTGAAAGGCAGCGCTGCTGCATCGGTAGTTGAGCCTTGCTAACTGGTATGCCCAAGCAACTGCCACATCGCGACACCGAGAGACGCCAAAGTACCCTGCCTGCGATACCCAGGCAAGCCTTAAGCACAATAGTACATTGGAAGTGGTCTAACTGTGGGTAGAGTATCTGACCCCAGAAGGAAGTTAGGGCTGCAAGAGCCAGATTGCTGCTAATATCTGACCTAGTGATACACAGAGGGGACGTGTACAGCTATAATGTAAAAATGCCCAAATAAAAATGATGCAGTGTCTGAGCTGAATGTCTTTTTCTTTCAGCAGAATATGGTCATAAATATCATATGCCAAACCTCCACCCTCATGTCAGAGGTGCTATTTGAGATAAATAAACCACACCAAAAGAGAAAAATCTCAGATCATATCACTTGTGACTGACGGAGCAATGTCTCCGCCTGATAATATGTTTTGGTACAGTCACCAGCCACAGAGATCAGCCACTTACAACGTACCACTGGCAGATGCCAAAACTTCTGCTGCAAAGAAAAGCAGGCGTGCTGTAAAATCAGGAGATGATTTCTCTTAGGTCTTTGTCCTAGAAAGTAGATGAGGTCAAAGATTAAAAACCAAACCCTTTAAATGTGAAGCCATGAAAGTGATGCCAGCTCACAGCTGAACAGGTTTGATTGTCACATTACCCTCCTCTATTTCATTCTGTAAAATAGAATAGAAATATGAAGGACGTGTTTATGTTGGTGGGTTTGCATGACGTGCAGGAATGACAACGGCTTTACTGCCTGACAGCCTCTGACACACTGCACGGCCTTGTTTCAGTTGCATGAGCTGTCTCTTCTTTAAAATGGAAAAAGTGGAAGATTGAATAAATTAGTGAAAGCATAATGCTCTGAGCAGATCTGGGAAGGGTGGTACTGCAGGGTCTCTCAGTGTCGCAGTGTGGTTGTCGCTTAGGCATACCTGCAAACTGGGAGGGGTGGCTGACACGCCGGAAGGCTGTGCCGCTATTCAGCATGACCTGGACAGGCTGGAGAGTTGAGCAGAGAGGAACCTAATGAAATTCAACAAGGGCAAGTGTAGGGTACTGCACCTGGGGAGGAATAACCCCATGCACCAGTACAGGTTAGGGGCTGACCTGCTGGAGAGCAGCTCTGTGGAAAGGGACCTGGGAGTCCTGGGGGACAACAGGATGCCCATGAGCCAGCAGTGTGCCCTGGTGGCCGAGAAGGCCAATGGCATCCTGGGGGGGCTTCAAGAAGAGTGTGACCAGCAGGTCAAGGGATGTCATCCTTCCCCTCTACTCTGCCCTGGGGAGGCCACATCTGGAGTACTGTGTCCAGTTTTGGGCTCCCTGGTCCAAGAAGGACAGGGATCTGCTGGAGAGGGTCCAGCAAAGGGCTACAGAGATGATGAGGGGACTGGAGCACCTTTCTTATGAGAAAAGGCTGAGGCACTTGGGGATTTTTAGTCTAGAAAAAAGAAGACTGAGCGGGGATCTTATCAATACTCAAAGGGAGGGTTCCAGGGGGATGGGAACAGTCTTTTTCAGTGGTGCCCAGTGACAGGACAAGAAGTAACGGGTACAAACTTGAACACAGGAAGTTTCATCTAAACGTGAGGAGGAACTCCTCTGCTGTGAGGGTGGCAGAGCACTGGCACAGGCTGCCGAGAGAGGTGGGGGAGTCTCCCACTCTGCAGACATTCCAAACCCGCCTGGACACCATCCTGTGCCACTGCTGGAGGTGCCCCTGCTCTGGCAGGGGGTGGGACTGGGGGAGCTCCAGAGGGCCCTTCCAACCTGACCAGCCTGTGATTCTCTGATCAAGCACTATTCCAATACTGGCCATTGCCAGCAGGACTGCAGCTCTGCCCAGATTGCAAGAGCTATCAGAGCTGAATATGGTTGTGGTAAGCCTGCAAGGCACGTTCATGTGTTTACCAGTTCTTCTAATCTGAAGCCTGTGCTTGAGATATACTTGTTAGTAAACCACAAAGAGACCATTGTCGACACAGGCCGGTCTTGGGCCAGCAAGAAACTGTTTCCACTGACTAACCTAATGGCCGCAGCCATCAGTAATACAGAGCATAACGTGAGAGAGTGACAGTGAGGGACCACAGGCCAGGTCATCTGCTGATGACAGTTCAGAGAAGGACAAGCAAGGCTGTGTTTGGTGAGCTTATGCACCTGTGTTTTTTTGCTCTGCAGAAGCAGCGCGACAGCCCTTCCTAGCACACAGGAACCAAGAGCTTGTGCCAGACATTATCACGAGTCCATCTCTCAGGATGGTAAGAAGGCAGATTGCAGAGCAGCCCCTTCTGTAGCAGTGCTGAGCAGCAGACAGAAATATAACACCTTAAGCATCCCTGCAGCAGCCAGTCTTTACCACAAAGACCACAATTTTTTTCTTGAGGCATGAAAGCAGCCTAAGAGAAGCTAGCTGAAGAAAGCATGTTATAAATGACTGTAATTATTTTTATTATGATTATTTCTGCCTCTCTTTTTGTTCCACCAAAGTGGTGCCCTCAGGTCCAAGTGTTAGAGCTTGCCATGGAATAACTAGCATTGAAAGAACAACCCATCTCTGCCTCCAGTCAAGTGCACTAAGATTGTTTGCTAACTTGCCATGATTGTAATGGTGAGAATTATCAACAAAAGAACCAGAAGGACAACAGAAATCCTTTTGAGGATGGATTCCTCCTGGTTCACCTAATTCTCGACAAGTCTAAATGCTGCAAAGCCTGAGTTCAGACTATTCATTTGAGTTTCTCTGTGAGCTGAAACCCTTCTAGAAACTCTCCTCTATTTCCTGTTTTGGCTAAGACAGAAATATATTTATCTATTTCTGTATGCAACAGCTTTATTTCCAAAACAACCTCTGCAAGGGAGGAGCACACAGCTCTCCAAGGAAAGCCTCTTTTTAATTTTAGCCTTGACAGTCATTAGGAACTGCAGTTTCTTCACCTGCAGTGCATACACATATATGTGCACAGTTTCTCGTTAATGGCTTTTTTTGAAACCTTGAGCTGGGTTTTCTTTTTTTGAAATAAAGAGTTTTGAGTCCAAAAGCTGTTAGAGTTTAGTCACTGTCTGCCACCACTTTCAGAAGACTCTCTACAAAATCTTGCACTATGAGCACGAGAGTAGCAGAGAAATCCATAGGGATGTTACAGAGTACTTCTTAAATAAGCTTCTTTCCCAGAAGTCACAGAATTCTGGGCAAAATGTCATCTCACCATCCACCCTTAAAAAACAGATGATAACATAGCTATGTACCTTAAATGTCATTCACCCACAAGCTTGCTGTCAATTATGTCTCTGATCAAAGCTAATATAATGCAGGTGCAAACCATGAGCAGTAAACTGGCCTTTGTGGTTTCTCAGGTGGCTTGTCGAAGAGTTGTAAACAATATGCGTAGAGAAAGAGGACCCCAAAAACCAAGCTCTCTTTTTTTGCTGTCATATCAGAGCAGAGTAATAAATTCTGCCATCTGAGGATGAAATGATTATTTCTGTTGGTAAAGCATTACTTGTACAAGTAGCCCCAGAGTAAGTTTTTACAACTTAGACAGCCTGTATGAGAAAGGGCTGTGTAATTTAGCCCTCCATATGCTAACAGATTTGTGGATGCAATACTGGCTCCTGAACCTCAGAGCTCAGCCAGATCCCTTCAAGAAACAAACATGTAGTTTTGCAGTGTGTTAAGAGGAGATAGACCAAATGTCTCAGGGTGGCATGAACTGCTGAGAGAAGTGAATTTAAAGGCTTTCCCAGAGACTTTCCTGTTACTAATTCACAGAAAGAATGAGAGAGCATCTTCCATTGGGCATCTGCAATCTTAGATATTGTTCTCATTATAGTCAGAAGCACAAGAGTGTAGCAGACCATTTCTAATACTTCAGGTGGATATCTTCTCTGGGGACACAGACATGTTCTCTGGGGAGAGTTTCAGAAATATGCCAGTCAGTTCTTGCTGAAAGCAAAATAATTATTTTTGTGAAGTAGTTGCACAGGAAGGAGTTAGCAGAGTTTGATCAGCCCCACTAGCAGTTTATTTATACATAGTGGAGTCCCCTCTCGTCCTCAAGCTGGACAGATGATCTACTTGTACAAGATAGATGATGAAAGCACTGTAAAATTTTAATGTTAGGAAAAAGTGTTTTATTTGCTCTGATCAATATTTAGGCTAGTTGTTTTATTTCACTTTCTTGAATGAAAAAAATTGTGATCTTTTAATCTTAAGCCACTGCTATGCATGTGAGGATATTGTAGACAAGGTAGGGTTCTCTGGCTATATGAGAGAGTTAAGATTAGTGATGTACTATCAGTGATTTAACAAAAAATAAATTAAAACCTGTTGAGATTTCAAGTGGAATTTGGAAGATATTTTGCATGCTGCCCATAGCCAGTATCCAGTCATTACTGAAGCATTCGAAATAGTGTTAAAAAATCATGCATGAGAACACAAATAGTCTTTAAATTAGATGTCCAGCAGCAGAAGAACTCATTAACTAGAGCAGAAGCATATTAACCAAAATGCCAATTTAAAAAAAAAAAAAAGGCATTTCAGCACTTCAGAGCTCTAAACTGTGTGAAAACCAGATCTGTGAACTACCAGAAAAAAATGCATGTTTTCAACTTGACTGTAAGCTGCCTGCTAATACGTGATTGCAAGTTGAGTGTTACAAAACATTCAAAAAGAAACTAAATGTCTTGAAAAACAAGTGCTTACAAAAGATGTATGCTGTGAGTGGAAATTTTTTTTCACTAACACAGGGACCTTCAGAATTCACCTGTCAGTAGCTTGTCTTCACCAGAACCAGTAGTGCTGGACACATTTTGGTCATATCCTCCAAATAACAACAGGAAGTCTCATACATGAGTTATTGGATGGAAATGATCACAAGCAGCAACCAGTGACAGATGGGTGGAAGAAAATAACTCTAAGCAACGCTACCGATGTAGGCTTTGGAAATATGTCATGTAGCATGTAAAACTGCTAGAAGCATATAAACATTTGTTTGCAGGATAATCACTGGAAATAATCCAGTGTCCTACAATATTTCAGAAGTCGCAACATGAGGAGAACCTACTTCCATCTATTAAACAGTCCTCCTGGAAAGCGTTTTGTGGCTCAACTGGCTTTATCAACCTCCTCGGCAGCTGAGTTCAAGCATGTACTTGTCAGACATGCCTTAGTCAAAGGGTTAAAATGCTTTGCCCAGTTAAATTCTACTGAGTCTATGAGCTCCATCAGTGGCAATCTACATGTGCTGGCTGGTCTCTACAGTTTTGCAAATAACCAAAAATTGTTTCTGATGAGCCCCGCCGCTTCCCGAGAGCTCAGCCCAGGCCACTCCATATAGATGTAGCACCCTGAGTCACTTCTGACATGGCTTGTACCTTGCCTGTCATGTTTTGTCTGCTTCTGACATACTGTCCTTGCTCAGCTGCCTCAGCTTTCTCCATCCCTGTGTGGTAAACGCTGATACCAGAGCTGCAGTTCTGCTCCCCGACCTGAGGCTGCTTTGCTCCCAGCTGCAGTTTCTGTCATTTAGCCCTTGAAATGGGGCAGGGGACCTCGCTAATACCCTGGTACCATTCTTACTGCTGTGGGTGCTGGCCCAGTCTCAGAGCCTTATACTGGGCTTGCCACTTCTCCTTGGAAACCGTGTCCCTCTCCAGTGCGGGGACAGGGGACAGGAAAGCAGCAAAGGCAACAGGATAAGCCCAGAGGAATCCTGTCTTCAGCTCTGGAGATGAAGAATTCAGTTTGCCTGCCTTCCAGGGAAGCTCTGAGGCCACGCTGCATCTTAGGATCTCCCCAATCCTCTTGAACAGCCAAATACCCAACCCCTTCTTCCGACACGCTTGAGCTAATTTCCCCAGCAGTTGCCTTCAAGCAGTTCATTTGCCACTGCCTGGGTTAATTGTGATGTTAATTCTCTACCTCTCCACACAGGTACAACTCATTAAATGCCTCTCTATCTCATTTTCCTTGGCTAGGTTTTACTTTTTTTTTTTATTTATTTACACCAAGCTGAAGAAACCACCTCCACTATTGTTTCCTTTCACAGCTTGCTAGTTTTTTTTCATAATTGCGGTCACATTTACACAGCAGCATTGCTACAGAAAGCCAAATGCGGAAAGTCAAATGCCAGTTTGCTCATCTTGAATCTCCGTATGTTGTCTCTCTGCCCTTTTCTACTAAACCTGCACCTTTTCTCAAAGATGAAAAATGTGACAAAGTGTGATTGACTATGGGCACTTTAGTTCTTAGATTGATATCGAATTTGTTAGATCATTTTCCCTGCCTCTACATGTGCCCCTGAGCTGGCCTTGTCCAGGGACAAAGATAGAAATAGTCTAAAAGCTGCGGCGGACATTTAGACACGATCTGCTCGCTCTCGCTGCTGTCCGGCCCTCGGCCAAGGGTCAGCGCTGCCTTGCCCGGGCTGGCATGTACATGGCCGTAGCTTCACGCCGTGGCCTGCCCCAGCAGGAGGGGACACTGTAGTGACAACATGGCAGTGGGCTGCCCCTGTTGGCCCCTCCTGCAGTGGGTCAGCAGAGCTGCAGGCCTTCAGGCACCATGCGGGCTCTGGTGGGAGGGCCTCCCTGTTTCATCCTGTGAGGAAAGCTGTTCCTCCTCAAAAGTGGCCCTTGGAGGACCCTGGCAGTGCCCTGGGAGTGGCTGTGGGGCAGGCAGGAGAGGGTGCTGAGGTGCATCTCTCTTAACAAGGTGCTGCAAAGCCTTCATTGTCCCTCAGGGTCTGCTCTGCTCCAGGCCCCTCCGAGTCAGGGCCGCCCACCTGACCCCAGCTGAGACGGCATTGTCCCCGCTCCGGGGATCTGCTGGGCACCAGCCCCATGCAGCGAGGAGGGCAGAGGGGCCGGCGGCGCTCCCCGGGTGCCCAGCCTGCAGCCTGCCCACACCATGGGCACCACAGGGCCACCCATTACCACAGCAATGGGGTACCACAGTGGTGAGGGGACTCGGGGCATGGAGAGAGGGGACATGGGACCCCCCTGGAGCTGTGTTTATGGAGACATTAAACAGGGTCAACAGTGGTGAGGTGCCATCTCCTGCTCCAGATTTAGCGAAGTGGCCCTCAGTCTTCGTGACCGGGTGCAAGGCATTGTTCGAAGGATGGGCTGAGCTTCCCCAGTGCCGTCTGTTTCTCACGCATCTCCACTTGACGTTTTTAGCTCTGCAGAGATTTTACCTTAGCCACTGTGAAAGCATTGCATGAGTATACATGGTCTGAAGTGTTATTTGATATCTTCTTCGGCAATTAGTTTTAAAACAAAAAAATCCCCATGTGTAGATTACGTAAATAAAGTAGAAAATAGTTATTATGTTATCTATTGAGATGCTGGTAGCAGCAAGTTATACGGCATTTTGCAAGAAGCCTTTGAATCACTCAAAAAACCCACAAACCACTAAAAGAAACAGTCCATTCAATAACTAGCATGTATTTGCAAGATATATGAAACAGTCTTTAATACGTGTATAAAAATATCGAGCAACTGTACAAAGCCCCAATCACAAACGTAATTTTATTCAGGTAGAGCTTTGTGAAGATTGCAGGGTCTGCAATCAACAGACACCCCTCTGCTTATCAGGTAAACCCAGCTCGCCACCAGCCGCCCAAGAGAGCAGACCTCCCCCTCAGGTCTGGGGCACAGCATTTCACGAGTGACATTTGAAGGGAAATGGCCTCTCCTGAGTGGCAGACTTGGCTGGGCAAGCTGGGATCTCAGCAGAGCTCACCTCCAGAGAGGGACGATGCCCTGTGCCTGGCTCCACTCCAGCTATGCATTCTCATCAATGGCTCATTGGCCCTAATCTTTCAAAAACTAAGCAAATGCATCAATAAAGAAAAAGTCTAGTCTCAGCCTGTCCCCAGAAACTACAAGCCAACCCCCTCAATCCTGCTTCGTAACAGGGCAATTTGGCATTCCTCTGGGCACGCAGGATTGTTGACTTTCCACAGTGGACCTGGCTCTGCAGAACCAAAACACCCCTGGGGAGAGCTGAAGCCTTTCCTTAGCTAGAAATGAGCTAAGCTCATCATAGCAACCTGTTCTAAGCCATTACCAAACCACATTTAATTTCTACTTGACTGCTGTGAGGTTTTGGTAAATTCCCTTGTTAAGAGTGATTTTGAAACAGACTCACCCGTGCCCAGACTGGAATGCAGGCATTGGCTTTATCCAAGATTAGTCCACCTTGTATTGTGCAGTGTAGAGTCACTGACCTGGAGAAATGCATTCTGCTATGTATTCCTAAGACATCCAGAGTTTGAGACAACACCAGCATGTCACAAATATTTCTGCTGTCCCAAAAAGCCATCATGCCCCAAGTCTAGTCATTTTGCATGTCAACCATGTCAAGACCCGCACCAATCATGCCAGTATCTCTGACAAAGGCAGTAATTTAGAATCTAGACTTGACTGAGTTTTTGTGGGACCATTTTGATCTTCGAATAGGTAAGCCCCCACATATCTAGAACTTCATTTGTAATGGTCTCTGCCACAAAGTTTGTGAATTCTCTACAGAAGAGATGTTTTTGCTGTAACTCTTGAGTAGTTTTAGCTACCCAAGATCTTGGGCCGGCCCACAAGGATTCATAAGAGAACTGTAATCCATGCATATGTGGATATATAGCATATTATTAAACAAGCTTGTTACGGTCTTCCTGAGCACTCACCAAAGCTCAGAACCAGACCTCTCCGTCTATCCCACCTTCCCTGAAAGCATTATTTATCAAGGAAAAATAATGAGCCCATATGTTGCATCTAGTCAAATGTATAGTCCAAAAATACTGCTTTCCATACTACACTACAAACACAACATGCAGGGTTCCTGCATTTCTTTACATTTTCTGTACACTAAAAAAATTAAAATTTTACAAGTGATCAAAAAAGCAGAAACAGCTTTGGAAATGAGACAGGTTTTTCTTTCCACTGAAGAAAGTAGGTGGTAGCATTTTCAGTTCAGCTACGGCATCGGGTCGCTAAGGCAGCTCTCAGGGACACCTATAAAGGAATGGTCAATCCACGCACGGTCCCAGCTGGCGGAAGCTTAATTGTCAGTGGAGTAAGTGTTAGTTCTGACCAAGGTGTTACGTCTAGAACAGTAAGACATATCTTCATAGACTGCATTCGGTTTTCTTTTCTGGAAATATTTCTTCATCTGCAAAACAAAGCAAACAGCCATTCAAAACAGAACTGGAAAAGACCCGACCAAGGCAGGAGTCAATTTGTATCTTAGGAGTCCGTCTGTTTGAAGTGGAAATGTACTTTTAAAATTCCTCTCATAACCCAGTGAAGTCTTAGAGGATTAGGTGGAAATCGTCAACCTATTCATTTAACTTTCTCTTGTCAGTCTGATGTAATTTCACTAGAAGTTCCTTCAAGAGTTGGATGTAACTGTGGCCCCAACATAAGTAACGCTTATCCTTAGTTTGTTACTGATAACACGAGACCAGTTCCCACAGGGCCGCTTGGCTTTGCCAGAATGATGTTATACTACTGTTTTTTAGCAGTACTCAAGCCGTACGTGGAGAGAAGAGATAGGAGCGTGGCCTGTGAATCGTGCTCTGTTAATTTTGAGTAATCTTTATCGAGCAGAAGAATCTATCAGAGATAAATAATTTCTGGGCGCGCTCTGCAGAATATGGATGCAAATAATTCCAGTAAATGAAAATTTCTTGGGCACCATTTTTCTAGGACAGGGCAAAATTGTTCTCCTACAGCTATATTCAGACATTAGGCTATTTTATGACTTTTTGCTTTTGTTGTTTCATCCCCAAACAGTCTCTTATATCTACTACAGAATTAGTATACACAGCCCCATTCCTGATTGACCCCCCAAAAAAAAAGCAGCAAAACAGAATAGTGAGGGGCTCTGTTCAGGGAAATAGATACAACGCATGGCTGGGTTGTTGACTGCGAGGCTTACTTGAGGTTTTTTATCAAAAGGCAAACAATATGTCATTTACCAAGAGTTACAGAAACATAAGAAGACACAATCTTTACTGCTAAGAATTTACAGCTAGCAAGCACTAAATAAGCGCAAACAGGAGACAATAGAAAGCCATGATTCCTTAGATTTATCAAATGTTTGCTTGA
The DNA here is from genome assembly GCA_013398815.1 of Ibidorhyncha struthersii. Lineage (NCBI taxonomy): Eukaryota > Metazoa > Chordata > Aves > Charadriiformes > Charadriidae > Ibidorhyncha > Ibidorhyncha struthersii. The sequence continues at coordinate 450,969 of VZSZ01011521.1, read as the reverse complement.
CTCAGTCACTATTTACAAATAATATCAAAGGCACCTATTCACTCAACCCGGACTCAGTTTTGCTACGGCATGGTAGCAGCGTACTTACATTGACGCGGTACAGGCTGCAGCATATCAGTGCAGAAAACAGTAGTGCTACCACGATGATAAGACCATAGGTGACCCAGTAACTGTTACTGCAGTCTGTCTGCTCCACTTCTGCATGTGAAATTATATTATTATTATAAATATGAAGAGGTAGAATACTATTTTTGTTGCAAAAAAAAATTATTTACTGGTCAGCAAGAAATCCGGTATCAACAGAATGCTACACAGCCACGTGTCCTCCCATTAATATTCTCAATGGCATTCCCTGTGTTCTTCTAGAGGCTGGTGATGACTGCAGGTGGCATGTGAAGGGTCAGTGAGGAGCACACTACAAAGGCGACAGCTTCCATGCCACTGATCAGAAGTAGGACCACACACTCTTAACAGAAACAGAAAACGTTTTACTGCAGTATTACAGCAATACTGAAGGCTCAGCCAGGAGTATATAGGAATTATCTAACAGCTAGGTTTGCAAGCAGTGCAGACAGAATTAGGAGGTTACTGTGATCCGGAGTATACAATGCTAGTGGAAAGGGTTACAGTTCTCTAAAGCCTCAATTAATCCATATCTGAATAACACAATATCTGGTAATCACCCTGCTGCTCTGATGCGCAGCTGTTGTTTTCCCCGACTCACATTACTGAGTTGTTGCACCAGTTACGGCGAGCGGCACAGAATGAGATCACAGTCTTTTTTTGCAGACTGCAGATAGATCCTTTGCAACTCTTAGGGCTTTTGTAAACCTCATTTTAATTGCCCAATGTTCTCATCAAAGCCCAATGCACAGGGTTAAATTGCACCAGTAAGATCAAAATCAAGCACTATATTGCTGATTTTGTCTTCATCTTAGCAAACGATCACAACACCATCCTGCAGAAGAAGAAAAAACCCTGTCTTTGGAACATATGCTCACAGTGTGCTCAGTATATAACAAGGGAGAGTGAGATCATCTCTGCTATTATCTGTGGTACTTTAAGTAAATGCCTGAGGACTTGTTCTGTACTCTCTAGTGTGATCTATTTTTAAACATAAAGACTAGCTATAGGGAATGGTTACTTAAAGACATTTATGTCACATTAAGGTCAAAGAACTGATGCTAAGAGTACTGATTCATTTCCTAAAAACCGACAGATTATTCACAGACACACTGAAGTGTTTGTTGTCTGATTTTGACCTTTTTTTTTTTTTTTTTTTTTTTTTAAGATGCAGGATTATAGCATGTTTTCTCTTTTATAATTCCCCTCTGGTTGTACAAAGCAGGTAGAAACATAGTGCCTGTTTCTTTGTCCTGGTACAACATGGCACAGAGGAGTCTGAGCACTCTCCAAACTTTCTCAGGTACTGAAAGAAGTCCAGCTGTGGGTTAGTGCTTTATCTGTCCTGACCAAGCCTGACAAACTTTTAGTCCACCTTTCGTACTACAACATGCCTATAGTTATTTATGATTACAAGAAAAAGGGTAGTACCTGTAATCAGAACTATGGTGCCACTTCTGTTCACTGAGAGGGAAGGGGCATTTTTCAACACCCCAGCACATACATACATATCACTGTCGTTTTTCCACAGGTTGTGTAGAGTGATCACTATTTTCTTGTCTTCCTTTGAATACTCCAAGCGATTAGCAAAAGCAGGAAAAATAATTGAATCATTCTGACTTGAAACATACAGCACGCTTTCGGGTTGCTTGTGAGTCTTGAGCAAGTAGATCCCTTCCTCTTCATGTGAGCTTCTCAATACACAGGTGATGCTGATAGACTGGCCTTGCTGAGGATTGGCGTAGAGCGGTGACTGCTCAACAACTCCACTGTTTTTTGCTAAAAACAAGAGATATTAATGGCTACCACATACTTAACACAGTGTGTTTTCACTGGAGAGCTAATACAGAGCTCAAAGACAGGAAGAACAGAAATTTAGACAAAATTATTTTTTTAAAGGCTACCTTTATGCGTGCCTTGAAAAGAAAAATATATGTTGGTACACCCTGGCATGCTTTCCTGCCCCAGGATCTGAAAGTAGGACTGACCGAACGGGTTTACCTGTTGTAAAGGGTCTCCACCTACTTACAAAATACTTATACTGAACTCTTCTAAGGGAATACAGCATTATCAGCTTGCCCTTCAGACATGGATCATTGCCTGCTTTCTCAAGTGAGACTGAGCCATAGAGAGATCTGGGGACTATTGGTCTGGATGAAATTATACAATGTGGGTGCCATCAATGTTGAAAATGGCCTTCAAAAAGCAGTTATTAACAGCTTGCTGTCCAGCTGGGAGGACATTTCACTGAGTTCCTCTGAGGACATGCCCTGTTCCTTTTGACATTATCATTAACGTGGATGAGGCAATAAAGATATAATTTAATGCATTTGTACAAAAGATAATTCTGGGAAGGCTACAAGCATTTTAGAGAAGAAGATAAGAATCAAAGAGAGATATAATTTAATTTAATAAAATAATTTGGAGAAACAGTACATAATCAACAAGATGGAATTCATTTGAGAAAACACAGTCAAGTAGTTTGAAAAGAGAAGCCTAAGGAAGGAAGTGATAAGTCTTCATAGATATCACTGACTGTTACTGATCCAACAATCAATTAGATTTTGCATGCCTTGGGATGGGAAAGGAAGAAAACTCTGGAATTTTTTGTAAAGATGTTTCAGGTTAGATGGCCTCATCAAAAGGGTAGCTATGTAGAGGAATAAGCTGCCAAATAATATTGTGGACTCAACCCTCTTCTAATGGGAAAAAGGAGGAAAAGGAAAAGGAAAAGGAAAAGGAAAAGGAAAAGGAAAAGGAAAAGGAAAAGGAAAAGGAAAAGGAAAAGGAAAAGGAAAAGGAAAAGGAAAAGGAAAAGGAAAAGGAAAAGGAAAAAAAAAAGTATTCTTCCCTTAACAAGACATTACTGTCAAAAGGAGCATTTGGGCCATTTATCAACTGTTTAAGAGAAAAAATTCACATCCCTTCATCCACTGATGCCCAATTTGCAGACCCTGCCTAGCACCAGTTTCCCAATTATTATCAAAGTATCATTTAATATGAAATAGTAAAAAGAGATTTGCAAAAAACGCTATCAAAAAAAAAGGTTCATTGCTTTGTTGCTTATTCACAAAGATTTGACTGTTTTGGAAAGAACTATGGGTCTTCACTGTTTCCAAACTTCTGCAGCAACCTATGACTCATCTGAAAAACTGTAGCTATGATTAAATTAGTGATTAATTGATGCTCTAGGGGTTTTCTTCATACTGTTTTATCTAATGTGTTTTATTCATCTTTTCAGGGAACAGATGCACGCTTTCCTTCAAATCAGTACATTACCTGACCAGACATGGGTAAGTTCTGGCAGACTCTCCCTCCCGTTATGATTTCTTCTAATCTTTGATTTAAAAATATATATCTATATTTAATAATTCATTACAAAAAAGGTGGGATTTCAATACCTTTCACCACTAGTATGGTTGTCTTCCCTTTCAGCTTTTTGTGATGGCCTTTGCTTAAAATATAATTAACGCATAGGTAGATATTGGAATCAGATTCCTGTACATCGTGCAGAGTTATCCTGAGATTCCTTCCTTCTTGTGAATACTTGATGCGATTAGCCAAAGTAGGAAGTACAAATGAAGTACTCTTCTGGGAAACATATAGCACATTGACTTGCCGTATGCCAGTTGTCAAGTACATTCCCAATTGATTTTCTGAACCTGAACAAGTTATGCTGATGGACTCTCCTTCCCAAACACTGATAATGTCTGTTGACTGTTCATTTTCTCCACCTAAAAATAAGAAATGCAATTGAAATTATAATATCAGAGGAGTTCTTGATCTATTAATATCAAAGTTGCTTTCAAAAACAGAAATTCCATCAACATAACCGCTCTGTAAGACTGGACCTTAGTCCTGCTATCCTGTAATGTATCATCTCTTGTCTGTCCTGAAGCCTATAGTGCCTTGACCTGTGCAACTTATCATCTCCCCAAAGCCTAAAAGGCCTTCACAAGAAATTGGCTATTGTCACTCATGCAAAAAATTTAGTCTGCTCCATAGATTCTCAGTACGTTCCTATTAGTTCTCAAAATACAAGCTTCATTGAACTCAGCCCAATAATTGGATCTGGTTGAGGATCTAAATTTGGAATTCAAAGGTATCAAAACATGGCAGAGAATGGAAGAAAATTACACCTTTTTTTTTTTTTTTTTCCTAGAAAGGAGGCTTTAGCAACATCAGGAAAGTGGATAAGCCTCTTAGGAAAAGAACTGCAGAAGGTATAACTCCAGCCTACACTAAGAAACATAGGTGTAAAAATATATAATAGACCCTTTGAGTTCTCTAATGACCTCAATATCAAAAGAAATTGAACAGCAGGTACTCATGCCATGAATAGCAAGGAACAGAGGGATCAAATGGAAACATCTAAAAGAAATTACATTACAAGCAAGGGAAGAATAATTAAATATAGAGTATCGCATATCTAGGACAAACAGTACAGAAAGTATAGGATTATTCAGTGTTGACAAGCAAATTAAGGACCCCTACATACTTAAAATAATTTATTTTAATAAGGGAACAAACACACAGGTCAAACACAGGAAGACCAAATCATGGGAATTCAGATACAGTAGGTCAATCCAACCTGATCAGAAATGAGGACCTTCCTCCTACAGCACTTAGAGAAGGAACTAAGGCAACCCAGGAGCTGTCAGCAATTACCTTCTAAAGCAGCAGAGAAATGGGACCATGGAGAAGGCTGGAGAAGGGCAGAGTGCTCAGGCTTAACAAGCAGAGAAGGAAAGCCCAGGAAATTAATTTCCATCAGCCTAAAATCAGTACTTCTAAGCTGGCCCACACTTATATGATCTACCCAAGCAGCTAACGAGAAGCAGCCACAGCCCATCAATTGTTTTCTCCAAAAGATCAGAGTAGAAGTTCAAGAATTACATCATATTTGTGGAAATCAGTATTGACTCCTCAATAACCACTAACTAAAGAATGACAAAAATACTCAAAATAAGTATTTTTATCAGTTTCACTGCATCTTCCTTTTAGACATACTGATTTATGGATTATATTTTTTTCTCAAGTCACCAGCCTTTCCAGTTATTGTCAATGATCATGGGGGAAAAAGGAGCCGACTGTGTGGAGGCAACTTTTTCCTCAGCCTGTTTTCCTCAGATTCACACTGTTTTCCCCAAGTGTGCCTTCAGCTTGTACTCTCAATAGCTACAACAATATTCAGCAATGGATATTTCTAGTAAGGTTTTACTTCAATAATTACATCCCTAGTAAATATCAATATTCATTTCTATCCAGTAGTGGGCTCCCCCTGTCAGCCTTAAGGATACAGTTCATGTTGAATTACTGGGAAAACAACTTCCACTCTTTCTACAGAGAGTAATTTCTACTTAGAAAAGTTCTCATCACAATATATTTTCTTTTTTTTTTTTTTCCTAAAAACTCATTCTATAACTTCAGAGAATGTTTTTCAAAGTTCCACCTAGTTTTGCTAATGGTGAATTTGCCAGGAACCAGTTTGAAACAATAGACTGAAGGTGGTGGGGGGGAAGAAAGAAGGAAAATATTGAAATTTGTGAAATGTAAAAGCGTCTATGTTGTACGTACCGTTCTGGCCAGGGAAGCACGGGAGAAGCAGAAGAAAGAAAAATGCAGTTGGGAAATGTGATATCCACAGCATTTCCAAAGGTGTATTTAGTTGCTCTCAATGAGTTAAAGACACGAAGAAAGGGTTGTATGCTACAAGTTGGCCTGTTTTCTTCCAGCTACATCAGTTGTCTACTAAAAGAACTTAGCAAATTGCTCCTTTTGCCTTAGTATCACAAAGAATGTGACAGAGAGGGGCAAGAGAAATCAAGAGGTGTGTCTTGGTTTTGACTTCACACTTAAAACGCCCACGGTTTCCTACTGCTGAACAACCCCCAACCTTGAGGGCAGAATTAGAAAGAGTCTCTATAGTGAGCATCTACGATACCTTACCAGTCAGCTAAGAAAAGGTAGGCTCAAAGTTGCTCTTCACAGTGCCAAAGCCAGGCAATTGTCTCCCTGTTGTGGCTTTATTGGAAATGTAGGTGCTTGGTACAATCGATTCAGTTTGTCAGTGTTCCCATGGGCTTAGCAGGCTGCCTGGTTGGTGGCTGCAAATGCAAAAATCTTGCCTTTGTAAGGAGCAATTGGATGAGAGGTGCTCCATTACTTTAGGTGAATCTTAATTTATTATACAAGCCTGCTAACAAAACTACAGGTTTGAGCTGCATCTTGGTAATGATGATGTGCACCATTTCTGAGCGAGAGCATAGTATGTACTTCTCATGCACCTCCTGGCTTCACGTTTAATAACACGTTCTGTAGCGTCTGTAGTACACAAGAGCTGCTAACCACCAGCGAAAGGGAATCTCAGCTACAATTCACATGCAGCCCCTGCTCCCTCCCTGATGTGATGAAAAGCCCTTCTTGCAGGCACTGTTCTCTGTGTGAATACACCCCCTGGGAAAGGGGGAGTTCCCAAAGAGTTTCTTGAATGCTTGAAAGCTTAGAAATTTCCTCAGTTATTGGAAAGAAAACAGAGTTCAGGCAGGTTGTGAAATGAGCTTTCAGTAAGCCCTACAAAGGCGCGCTACTGGATACAAAAGCAGATGCCCAGAGACACCTCTTACTCCCTGTCCTTGCCTTTCCAGTCCTGGATTATGAGTTTGGGAATCATATGATAGTGATGCTTTGTAAAGGAGATTAACGTATCAAATAATACGATCAACACAGGGTTACCAACAAACAGCCAGTTTTTAAGACCACATTTTATTATGATGAGTATAATAACACAACCCCGCCCAAAGAAATCATTACAATGAAATTACAACTATCAAATTATGGCATTTATTGAGTCACACCACTTAATATCTCTGGTCACTTTTTATTTCATATACTAATATTTGCCTATATTTTTATATTGCAAAACACCACTGCAGTTACTTAGAACAAACACTGTAGGTCTTTAAAGGTATTTATAACATTTTTTCCTGAGATGCGGGGTGATTAGTGTCTGCCAGCACAACACGACTCAGGAGGGGGAAAGTGATGCCTCTGAATATCACAATCTGTATAATCAACAGCAGAAAGAAGAGATGTAAAGGAAAGTGTGCTTGAGTCAGCCATAAAGATCAGTCTGTGACTTGCATCTTGTGACTAATCTCACTAAGCCACTGTCATTAGGCAGAGGTGTCCATATAACTTTTCTTCTCAAAACATGTCCAGCTCTCTGGCCCCAACTGGTGTTAAAGAGTAGAAATTAAACCTGCAAACCATTAAACCTGAATCCCTGAAGTTAATACATGGCGCCTCTGCTGAAACCCTGCCCTGGTTGCTGTGGCCCGGCAGGCTTTGCCTTAGAGGGGCTCTAGGACAGGACTGAAACGTCACTCAGCCTTACACCCCAGGGCAGGACCTCAGGAGAGCCACTAGCGGTCAATTTTTTACCTCTCACACCAATAGCTCTATCAATAGGTCTTAATATAACAATGCAGTGAAACAGGCGTTGTGTTATCTTTACTGGGTTGTACAAGTACTTGTGCAACACATATTTTTCACAAATAGCCTTGTGTTTTATAGAACTGTAGATACCATAGATTTGCAAACATCTCCACTTGTTCCCATTGGCTTCCTTTAGAGTTATCAGAGAGAAACAGGCACCTTCCCAAGGTCATTCTTCTGTTTCGTCTTAAAACCGTTTTAAGGTGAGTTGAACCATCCTCAAGACAGCCTTTTCTCTCTATTCACTAGAAAGGGAGAACAAGATAAAAATCTTAGTCTTCAAGTTAACCTTAACCAAATTCAGATTTAGAAATTTAATGCTTAGACTTTTAGAAAGAAACAACCAACATTTGTTTCTAAAGGATGGGCTAGTTCAGTAACTGAGAGGAGATGTCTCAGCTTCTGGTGTTACCCAAGGTCCCATAAACCCTGGAGCCAAGTTGGCTACAGAATATAAAGGGGAGGAAGCTGTATGTCAGGGTCAAGGGGCATCTGTAGAAGTGTGTAAATGACGCACACACAAGTACTGGAACCACTGCAAAGTCATATAGGGGCTAAAATCTATTGACTCAGCCATGATGCAGGGATGAAATGGGCATCCACTGAACGTGCATCCTAGTAAACACATCTAGTCTTTCACTGAATGCCCTCCTGTCATTGTAGTACTGTGATTTCATCACTTACCAGAATTAAACCCACAAAAGTCAAATCTGGCCATCAAAAACCTGATGGAGCACTATGACAGGTTCTAGGAAAACAATAGAAAAAAGTATCAGCATTAGCAGGGATTTACTTAGAATTCAAACTAACAGACTTGCAGTTGCTTTTTCCCATTTATAGTTATCTGAAATTCCTGAGCACCACACTGGTATGCATCTCAAACAGATCCACAGGCCTTGTGTTTTCTCCACAAATCCCCACCACGTATGGCAGGTGTGATACTTTGCCGTACGACAGCACAGTTGCATCCCAAGTTCTATACTCTGTTGTAGCACTACTATTGCTGAAGTAAGAGGTGATTTAATAGCAGCTCACATTAACAACACTGCAGGCTCTGTGGATCCCACCAAGGCAGGGCCAATGGTGCCCATTGATAGGACGAGGGGTAATGGGCACAAACTTGAACATAGGAAGTTCCATCTTAACATGAGGAGGAACTTCTTTACTTTGAGGGTGGTGGAGCACTGGAACAGGCTGCCCAGAGAGGTTGTGGAGTCTCCCACTCTGGAGACATTCAAAACCCGCCTGGACGCTGCCCTGTGCAACCTATTGCAGGTGACCCTGCTCTGGCAGGGGGGTTGGACTAGATGATCTCCAAAGGTCCCTTCCAACCCTGACTATTCTGTGATTCTGTGATTCTGTGGCTCTACTACTGCAGCAGTGAGGAAATTTATTCCGGGCTTATTTTTCATAATAAAGTTGGCTGACTGGGGACTATGCCATGGCACCAAATGCAGAGGTGGAGTTCATACCAGCTGTTGGCACAGCCTCCCCTTCACAGGGAATATCATTTAGCAACTTCAGAAACCATGTTATGGAAATGAGATCCAGAAAGAAAACCCTGTATGCTATTTGCCGCTACCAGCGCTGCTTGCAAGGCACATCACCCATAGGAAACATAACATTTTGTCAGACTGTACCTCGACCAATTTCGGTTCCGTCGAACACAATATATTGCCAGTGCTGTTGCACAAACCCCAAGAATCAGTAGTGGGGTGATGATGCCAATGCTGCTCTTCTCACCAATTACCAGTTGAGGATTACCTGGAGAGTAGAAGAAAATAAAGAGATTCCAATTGAATCAAACAAGAGTGCCAAGAAACGAGCCTGCCTCATAAGCACCAGCTAGGAAGAACGGGGCCTGGCGCTTCAGCCCTCAAAAGCTGATAATGAGAGAAGGAACTGATGAGTGAAAGAACAAGGAGCCTCTGGCTTAGAACATCTTAAGGAAGATACTTGTAACAAAAGAACGACCCTAGTGACATTCAAAGCTAATTCTTGACTCCCCACTGCAACAGATACCTTTGAACGTCTAACTCCTCTGAAATAATCAAAACCAAGAGGTGCAAACCCCATCCTTAATGATGGGTTCAAAGGCCACTAAGAAAATCCATTTTGACCATTTTTTAAAGACCTCAATGCACAGGAATTTAAGCAGGTAAATATCTAGAAAGGTTCTTTTAATACTTGTCTAATTTAGAAGAGAAATAACAGAATCATCCAGCACACATTCTAAATTTACCAAAGAAGAAACCCAAAACAAAAAAAAACAAACAAACAACACAGGAAAATTCAAAGAGCCATACCTCTACCAAGGACCCAGTCACGGATAAGTAGTGTTTACTTGTCTTAAGCAAAGACACCCTGTTTGTCCACAAGCTAAGGAAGACAACAGGGATTTCTACAGTGAAAGATATTTGGATATAAAAATAACTCCCTGTGACAAACGTCCTCTTAGTGTGGAGGTAAAGTCTCATTTATCATTTACTGGTAAGTGGAATTCTTGGAAACTTGTTGCACGCCCATCACGTACTGCTTTCCCTCAGCATCCCTGCATCTAGAGCTATATAGCTATGGTGTGGGTATATATTTCCAGGACTGGGAACCTACATGGGCTGGGGGGAAGTCTCTGAGTTTGGATGGCTACAGCACGTGTGGGTCCAAGGTGTGAATGCAGAGCACATGC
>VZSZ01011521.1:410132-440636 GCA_013398815.1 Ibidorhyncha struthersii | reverse complement strand
CTCTAGTCACATCAGGCTGTCTGAACAAAACTCTTACATAGCAAAGGGCAAACAAACATGGGAACAGACTAACCTAGATTTCCCTCAGCAGTGACGTCGGCTGTTGATGATGGGGTTTTCTCACCCGACACGTCAGTGTAGCAGTTCATGGGAGCACTGTGCATTGAGGGGTCTATAGCTACTGCACAGCAAATTTTAATGATGCTACTACTCCCATTTTCTGAGGAACCTGAAATATAAAAGAAGTTTTAATATAAACATGGATCATTCATAAGATCTTCAATCAAGGGTTAAAAACATTAAGGAAGTTAACAGATTAAAGAAGTGGATCCTTCATGTACCACAAAAAATTGGAGATTGCTACAATCATATTTAATTCACCAACTATTCAAATCAACCAGTCATCATGTAGATTTTCTTCTCACTAAAGCTGGTGACCTGTTCTATGAACCAATAATGGAAACCTTCATATTTGAAGAAGACAAAAGTTTTCACATGTAATTAAGAACACCAAAATATTTGTAAAAAGCTCATCGTTACCTTTTTGCATTTAAATTCTATGCAAATAATAATTATGACAAAATTTTGCACCTTCCATTTACCCACAGGAACCAAAGAAAAGGAACAAGCAAGACCAGCAGCTGTATAAATCTCAGAGACCCCAGAGTGCATCTCCCACCCAGCCCGCATGCCACTGTGCCACTAGCTAATTCCTCTCGTAAGAGGAGGGAAATGTAAAGGCCATTATCTTGAAAAGTCCTTCCTACCTACGCATCCCCCATTCAGCACATCCAGCCGTTACCCTCCCAAGGGATACGGGCTTCTATGTCTACAGCAATTTCCAGTTTTCCCTATGCATGTTTCAGTGTCACCCAAGCTTTACACAGTGGTAACAGCATGTAGATATTTTTCAGTGGTAAGCATAAATCCAGGAGAGAAATGGTTTACAGTGGTCAAAAATTAAACACATGAGGAATTGTTAGGCTGAATCAAAGCATATGTAGGTTGAGAACTTTTTTCTTGTTTCTTCTGCCAGCAATAAGATTAGAGAGGATGGTCTAAGCCAAACAAGAGAGGTGATGAAAGCCTCTTTCAGAGAATCATGTACAGCCAGGAGGGCAAAGCCAAATATATACCCAATCACATGTTAACTGGTGAAATGTCATTGACCTGCATGGAGTTCAACTCAATTACACCTGTGCAGCCTGATCCACCACGAAGTTTTGCCTTCTCGGAGCCACCTGCTACATGTAACTGGCAGGCACTTTTACCACTGAATTTGAGAGTTTCATGAGAAAGTTGGAAGGATACCTCCTGGTTATTTACTGAATTGTAGAGAAGAGCAACACAGAATGGCTCTTCAGACTAGACCGGGATTTCAGTGTGTACTGCCTGATGTAGATAGGATTCATACATCGCAAACTGGCACATATTTTAACCATGAGAATTGCTGTTGCAAAGAAAAAAAAAAGGTATCTTTATAAAGCAGAGTAATATGATTTTTTCTGAACTTGTGCGAGTGTAGCTTTAAGCAGTGTTTGACCTGAGAGAATTTAATTTATTTTTGTGAATGACTTAATGACTTTCTCAAAAAAAGAAACTCATTTTGATCACTTAGTTTACTCATTAACCTCACTGTCTGCCCAAATATATAACAGTTCAGTTTCATAACCAGAAATATGTTTTCCGTACGTTCACAGCCAGGCTCCCAGTAGAGCATACCTGTAGAATTCACACTGCCACATGAGTCTCCTACTCCCACGTCTTTCTCCCAGACGATGGCATAACTTCCTTTAAAAAAAGTATCTTCTTGCCCAAAGCACACCATGATTTTTTTTTCACTGGTCACCAAATGAATTTTTTCATTTGAAAATATCTCATTTTGTGTTTCAGCAATTTTTGCAAAGCCTTCATAATTGGATGATTTGCATGCATTGCTCTCACAGTCTTTACAGTGGTAGACTGTCACGTTTGTTTTGCCAAAGGAAGAGTCTTGTATCCTCTCAGCAGGGTTGTCACTGGGCATGGCAATATCTACGTAAGAAAACAAAGAAAAATTATCTTCTACCAGTTTTCTCCCAAGACTTTGAGTGTTAGGGAATAGGATGAGTTTTGGTGGACAAACCCAGTCATGGCTTAGGAGACATTGCCTGCCAACGGGCCATTTTTATACAGTACTGGGCCCAGTCCCCAAAATAATTTTTGGGGTAGAAATATGACATAATTCCCCCATTGCTCCCACTGGGGTTTTACCCAGGCAGCTTGGGAAGTGAGTTGAAAGACATTTCTCTTGTTGACCTAAAAGGTTCTCTGCCCCTCTCTCTCAGACAGGCTCAGATGAATCATCCCTTCTTGTTTTCTTTCCTTCCAAAACTCCCAGGCACAACCCTATCAGGTATATCTCCACCAGACATCCAGATCCCAGGACAAATGAAGTTCACAGCCAGACTACATACAGCCAGATCCAGTGTCCCAGGTCACTGCCACCGATTCTGTTCAGTATTCTGGCAGGCAACAGTTTTATAGCCAAACCAAAATGCACCAGCATCCTGGCTGAAGCGCTGGAGTATGCTGGGGCTGGGCGCTGAGAGCTGACAAAGGGGTTTTACTCATTCAGACTGCCCTGGTAAAGAGCCAGTCCTTTGAGAGAGGACTCACCTAATCGGATTTCAGACAGATCCAAAAAGTTGCCCTTCCCAGGTTAGAGGATTGTGACGGGTCAAACGAATCAAACTTCACCTTCTTATTTCTTTTCTCACCTTAGTGTTTTTGCGGTCTTAGTTTTAACTGGACACAACTGAGCTTTCTCATAACAGTTTAAAAGGTTTTAGCTACTAACGTGCAGCGAAAACCAATGAGATCAAACACGGAGACTCACTTGGACGGGGAGCTGCAGCGGTCAGGAGCAGGAAACATAACTGCCCGAAGAGGAGAGAACTCATCAGGCTGCCCTGCATGCTCAGCTGCAACAGCGTTGGATGCTCTCCTAGATCCTCCACGATCCCAGGGCAGGCTCACCAGGCTCCTCCCTCAGTCATCTCCCTGTTTGAACACAAAATTCAGTTTAGCATCCATTATCTCTTTCTTATTATCTTTCTCTAGTCAAAAACAAAAACAAAAAAAAGCCCAACAAAACAAAACAAAAAAAACAAACCCCAAAACTACTTCCAGGCCACGTGCTGTAAAGCTTCTTCTAGCCAAGACAGCTGGAATACAGGCAATGAAATGCTGCTGCTGCTCAGCTGCTACTGCACTCTGAGATGGCTTTTGCAAATGCCAAACTCGCACCTCTTTCCACCTCTGGGTCAATCACAGCAGTAGAAGACACACACAGCCTTTCTGCAAGGAAAGGGAAATCCCTCCTGAACCTGCTGGGCAGGAAGCTCCATGTCCAGGTCCTCCAGGCTGCTCGAGGCAGTGGCCCTGCACACATCTTCCACTACTACATGCAACAAACAACATCTTGAATTGCTGTCACTTCCAAAACACACAAAAAATTAGACATGGAGCATGTTTTGTGCTGAATGATTGTTTTCCTTGACCTAAGAAGAAGTATTTATTGCCAAACTGAATTCTATTTTTAACTGAGAAGACATGATGGGAAATAGCTGTTCAAATTAAATGAACAAACTAAGAAAAACTTAGTATTCATTTTCAAAAAACGTCTTGGATTCAGTCAGAAATTCATCCTCAATCATTTCAATGAAACTGTCATGAATTTGTGAAATATGTTCTCGTAAAACACAAGTTTCACTTTCCAAAGAGAAAGAAAAAAAATCTGGAAAATTCACCTAATTTTCCTCACTAGCCCAGCTCTGGAAAACACAAACTGCTTTGCTTCTAGCAGCTTCTCGTTAGCAGCTTTCATTAAAACAACTTCTTTTGGTACATCACTACCTGAGAAGTACCCTGAGGAAATTTCCAAATTATTTATGCGTTAATGCCTAACTATGCATTAATTCTTTTCTTTTAAGCAGAAGTTAGTAATTGCTTCTCTCTCGTGATCTGTGCTAGTGCAGAGCTGCAGAGAGTGCCACCCGGTTCCCAGAAACAGATGAGACAGGAGGAACACAAAACCACCAAAACGAGCCCTTCCCAGTGGCCGACCGGCACAGGAGGCAATATTTGAGACCGTCTGCAGAATTTCCCCTGGAATAAAATCTGGGGCCCCTCCGCAGTGCCCCAGAGCTCTCCATACCCCCACGCAGGGCCCAAGCCCAGCAGATGCTGGACCAAGCCGAGGTCCTGGCACTGCTCCATAGGCACCCACCAAGGAGTGATCCTTCCACTTCCACTTCACGCCACACGAGGGACCAATTCTTCCATTTTAAGCACAGGGCTCCTTCTCACCTCTACAACCTTGCAAGAATTTTTTCTTGCCCCACCAAGTATTAACAACACTCAGAGCATCAAAGGAGCGCAGCATCTTTTCTCATCCTCTTTCCATACACCTAAAAATAGTTCCTGTCTTTTTGATTTTGGGTGGTTTTGTTTTGTTTTTTTTTTCCAAAAACAGATCACTCAGTACCGTTTCACACATTACTGATTTTATCCTGTTTCCTGCTTTGCAAAGCACCAGTTAACAATGTCTCTCGCCCCCTCTGGGCAAGCAGAGTGCCAAGGGACTGTCACCAACCATTGAACCACAGCATCATTCAGGTTGGAAAAGACCCTGAAGAACACCAAGTCCCACCATTAACCTAGCACTGCCAACTCCACCACTAAACCACGTCCCCAAGAGCCACGTCTACACATCTTTTAAATACCTCCAGAGTATTATACCTCCTTGTCCTCCTCAGAGCATGTTCGACAGCCTGATGCAGTCCTCACAGAACAGCTGCAGCACATCTGGCAGAGTTATTTGCCCAGAGGTTAAGGATAATAAGTGGTTTTTTCCACAGTAGTTTTCAAGCTAAGGTCTGTATCTTCTGTCCTTGTTCATTCTGTCTTCTCTTTTGTGGTCTTCTTGCCTCATCCTTGCCCCTCCTCTCATTCTGCTCAAAGGAAATCTCCCTTCCTCTTCTCTCTGGTGACACATTCCTTCCTACTCTCCCTCTTCTTTTCACTTTCAAAAGCCAGAACATGGTCCACCAAATCTCTGCCCCGTCCCACTGGTCTGTATTACAATTCTCTTTTTTTGGCAGGTTTCTGAGAGTCTTCAGCTGTCTTGGCCACCTCCTGCCATCAGTTTTAAACTTACTTTAATAATCAAACACTCAAATCTAAAATGAAACACGCTCTTTGGATAGAAAATATTTTTCATCATGTTTTTTTTGCCTGCTTGCCTTCCTTTTCATAAAATCATAGAACAGTTTAGGTTGGAAGGGACCTTAAAACTCATCCAGCTCCACCCCCCTGCCCTGGGCAGGGACACCTCCCCCCAGCCCAGGTTGCTCCAAGCCCCATCCAACCTGGCCTTGAACACCTCCAGGGATGGGGCAGCCACAGCTTCCCCAGGCAATTTGTTCCAGTGCCTTACCACCCTCAGAGTGAAAACTTTCTTCCTAATACCTACTCGAAATCTCCCCTCTTCCAGTTTGAAGCCATTAACCCTCGTCCTATCTTCAAGTCAGTACAAACCTTCACTTTTCAGAGCTGCTGAAGTTGTCTACACAGCTGTAATGAAGCAATGCCAGACCCTAAAAGTGGGTCAGCTGTAAGCAGCAGGTAAGTAATGTAACAACCACGAGGACCTGGAGCTCCTTCACCAAACACCAGCCATTCACACCCAGCTCACAAGCTCTTCCCTATGCCAGACCTGACCCCGCAAACAAGCCAACCGGTGCTCACTGGCAGGAAGAAGTAGATTTAACTAGAAATGGAATGTAGAGCCCTAACAAGGTCTTTGGTTTTGTTTTTGAAAGGATCTGTTTGAGTAAAAACTCAAAACTGAAACTCTCCTGCTTTTCCATCTCCTGTAACATGAAGGCAAGCACAACACAACAACTCCAATGTTTTCCAAGACAAGAAAGTCCATTGATCATTAACGTAATAGCGTTGTTTCCACCAGAGGAAAGAGCCTCTCAAAGTTAAATGACCTGGCACATTCCTGTTAGCTCTCTGTATTTTCCCACTCCAGCACAAGTTAAACCAGCTCGCTGCCTTTCCAGTGTGCATCCTCAGCCTTACCAACCTCCGCCTCCGGCACAGCTCACCTGAGGCTGCCAACTTCAGTGGGGACCCCCACGGTGACAGCACAGAGCTGTGGCGGGGGTCACCCGAAGTCCTGGCCGCAGGAGATGGCAGAGCAGGGCTGCTGCCCCGGGGTTGAGATGCGCGTCCTGCTCCGATGGAGAGTGAAGTGCAGTCACGGAGCCACGAGATGCAGTGCTAGTCTCCAACGGTACACACTGCATTTCCCTGCCCCTTCTCTCTCCTCCAGCCATGCACCCTGCCGTCTGTAGCTTTATGAGCACCTTACTATATGGCCTATATGGTCAGGCGGAACTGTCTCGGTGGAATAACGTAATAAATTTTCAGAAAATATTTATCTGGCACCCTAAGTATCCCATGGAGAAACTTAAGTTTCAAACAGTTTGAAGAAGATATTACTGTAAGAAAGTAAGGAAGCAACAAATTAAAACCCAAAGAACTTCAGAAGATCCTACAGATTTTACTTTCCACTGCAAGTTCTTTCCTGGAAAAGGAGTAGAATTTACAGAAGGGCTAATTCTTCTTTTACTTTCAGTATGGTTTCACCTTATTGATCTGCTGAATACCACTTTCAACAGGCTTTTGCAATAAAAAACCAAACCCCAAAACAAACAAACACACAAAATCACAGGAAGATATAAAACAGAGTGAGCCTGTGAGAGCAGCTTGTTTCCACAGTTCCAACAAGCCAGTTCAGAAAGCAATCAGCAGTGAGCTTGAGCCAAAAAATCTCTGCAAAAATCCTGAGTGAAGCTTCCCAGCAACTGCTCTTAACAAAGTTTTCCACAGTAACTGTTAGAAAATACTACTAACATTTTATTTTCTGCTTGCAGCCCATTAAGACAAGTAGAATGAACGGTTTCACTGGTTTAATTTCATTTATTTTAAAACCAATATCCTTACTAACTGACACTTTCTGTTTTGGTTCTCTGTTTTGTTTTGGTCTGAACCCAGAGCCACCACGGTCCCCATAGGTCCATTTTGTGAGAGGAGCAGTAGCCACAGGGAAAACAATGCACAATCAGCTCCAGCTTGGGTGACAGCTTCTCACTGAAAAGGGAGAGAGTTGCACAGATTTCTACTGCAACCCTCCTGGCACATTATCCTTTATCTGCAAATATGACAGCACGGCAATTTTGGAAAAGGGGATATAAGCAAAACGCGCTAAGGAGCTAGGAGGGAAAAAAAAAAGTTAATTGGATGTGGGAAAATTTATTTTGGAATTATATGAAGGTGAAAATGCTCTAACAAACTTACTCTATTACTTCTGTGGTCACTCGCACTTTTGTATAAGTGCACCACTTAATGAAGCTGTTGGGTTTTTGCATTCATACAAGCAATGGGAAAGCAGCGCAGAACTGCATGCAAGTTGGCAGCCAGGGCTATGAAAAGCAGCGTTACTTATTTAGCAAGATCACGCAGACAAGTAGCATGTATTCTTCCTTATGGAGAAAATGTGAAACACGTTAATCATTTCTCCTCTGCTGCAGACTTTTTTAGTGCCTGTTTCTAAACGCCTACTTAAAAAGAGGAAATGGCAACAATTTGTAAGAGAAAAGGCTGGCTGCAAGACAGGACCCCTTAAAGAAGAAAACAGTACCCCAAACGTTGTTTGCATCCGAGGAAGCCTTCATGCCTCTCCGCTTCCCTTCTCCACGCACCCCAGCAGCCTTTCCAGCTCCTCTTCCAGAGCCCCGCACAGGAGATGCAGAAGCCACATGGAACCCAGAGAAAAAGTCTCACCACCGGCTTCTCCCTTCTTTAAAAAGCAACTGGATTTCCATTTTCACTTTCGCTTCCTATGGAGCGCAGGGCAGCGGTGGTACTGAGCGATGCAAACAAGGTAAGTCCACACTGCAGCAGGAAAGCTTGGGAAAAAAATTATACTCCTCAGAAAACCTCCCAGGAACATGCTTATTGGTACCTGGGTAATAAATCTGTTTCTCTGTGTATTGCAAAAGTGATGTGAATAGAGTGGGTTTGAGATCTGCTCCTGGGTCTGCTAGTAATTGCCACGCGAGGGGTGCCGGCGCAGGAGAGCCCGCAGTGCGGAGCTGAGCTCAGCTTATTGCCTGGCTGGGAGCAGTGTTGAAAGACCCTACCAAAACACGGTGCATGCTTCAGCAGCACTTCTGCTCTTGGCCTGGATTTGCGCCAGTCACGTCACCTGGCATGAGCAGCGGGGACCAGCGGGCTCGCAGTGTTTGCACAGCTCCTGCTAAACCAAAGAAACCTCTCTGATTCCCAGACCCGCTGCAACTCAGGTAAAATAATGCTCATTGTCCTCAGCAAAGCACGTTTTGATTAGTGCTACAGGTATTCCTTTTTCAGTGGGCCACTTTTACATTTTACTCTTTAACACAGAAAATACTATTCGTTAACTCTGACCGTGGAATGACGGCTTCGAGGACCTGTTCTGCAGTACTTCACACACTCTGAGGTCTGCTGTGCTTCAGCTTATCTTTTCTGCAGGGACTAACAGGCCTGGTGGGAGGCTTCTTTAAACACTGCCTTCCTTCTTTGCCTTGTCTTGTCCCCTTCCTCTGGGTAGGGCCTGCGCTGGCCCGGCAGGGTCACCTCCAGCACGCGTACAAGGCTTCTAGATCACCAGAGGCAAAGTGAAATATTGAGCCCAGCAAGTCAAGAGATGTTTGCATCAGTTTCCAGGAGTGAAACGCAAGGTGATGCAGCCATGCTCTCAGCAGGTCCCAGCACTGCAAGTTTTTTCATTACACTCTGCCACCCTGGCTCTCGGCGCAGTCTCTTTAGCAGTGACTTCACAGCAAGCTTACATTAAAAACAGATGTTTGCGCGATTCACAAATAGTCCAGACTGCCAAATTCACACATACTGAAAGAAAACAGGACTTAAAAAACACTATGTGAAGCTAGCCACAACCGTTTGTTGCCTGTCTTTCTGTTTGTGCGGTTTGGGTTTTTTTTTTTGCAGTGCTGGAAGTCATCTGTTCACTCAGCAGGGAGTCCCCTGCTCCCAGTGAAGAGGAGGGTGAGGAGAGGGAACATTCTCTACCCCCACACTGTCCGCTTGCCGGCTGCAGCTGGGAGCACATCCTCTGCTAATGGGGCTCAAGGAAAAGCAAAGGAAGGTCCCAGTGGACTGGGGCTCAGCACAAACGCTACACAAGAGCATCCTCAAAGCAGCATTATCGTGGTAGCTACAAGATTTCCTTTCCGCATTCCCTTTCCCCTGCCTCACCAGTCTGAGCCTCTGGCTGCCGGGCAGCAGTGCTACTCCTCCATAAGCAGCTCAAAATAAGCTGCTGTGACAGTCTTTAGGAGGTTCGCCATCCACCCTGCCCGGCACGGCAGAGCTAGATGGGGCTACTAGAAATGAAAGGGGAGGGCAGAAATCTGTAGGCCTGTAAAAGTGCCAGACTGATTAAATGATATACCTTAGGACGCACAGCCAGGACCAAAGAGGAGCTTTTAGCACACACAAAATATCCACCTGCTGCCTTAGTTTTTGTTCTGGAAGCCAGGATTTTGCCTGTGGCAAATCAGGTTTTGTCTCAAAAACCCAGGGGAAAGTCAAAGAAGCGGTGTGACATTGAGGGTATGTGGCAGAATTGACAGTGCAGGAGGAGAACCCCGTAGAGTTGGTTTGGGAATTGATAGCCAAAACCTACTGCTGAGTCAGCATAGGTGGCTGAGACGAAAGACCTGCACTGTACTGGAGGGTAGACAGCACCTCTCAGTAGATAAAAAAAAGTGGGAAGCCTCATCTCAAAACCAGGGAACAGTCAGGAGACAGACCAAAATCCCACTCCGTGACCTGCTACGAAGAAGTAGCTGTAGAGAGAGTCATTCTTATCTCTTTGTTCCCAATGCCGGTATAAACAGACCAGGACAAAAATAGGAAATGTTTTTTTAAGTCCGTTTTCATAATGAACAATCAAACCAGCGCTTCTTTATTCTTTCTAAATCTGGAATGCAGGAAAAGGCTTTTATTGCTGCACTTGCTTAGAAATGCTTCCTGTTAAAATAGTTTCTGAGCAAGCGAGACCCATAGTTGGGAAGCAGCTAGAGCAGGGCTCGCTGCGAGGCCACGGCAGGGGCTGCTCTGCCCAACATCCTCGTGCTCCTGCCACGGCCAGCAGAGACAGCCTAAGTCCCTCCAAAATGGGGCTAAGCATCTTCTCTGCTCTATCCATTGTCAGAACACATCTATACGGGAAAGACTCCCAAGTTTCCCGTGGGTTAGATGACATGTGCACATATTATGGGGCATGGCGAGAGCTCTCTCAAGACCACTGGCAGCAGACATCTGTAACACTCGCTGGCTGCTGCTGGCAGCTCACCCATCACACATTGCACCTTTCCCCACCACCTGAGAGAACCTGAAATTCCCCACTGAAAAATAACTTGCCATTACAGAAGAAAACCAGGCCTGATAAGGCAGCCTTCAAATCAATCAGTTAATAATGAAAATAAAAGAAGCCCTGTGCATGACATTTTCCTTGCGTGCATGGCACCAGATGTACTCTGACACGCAGATAAGGGACAAAACACCTCATATCATCTTGCTCACTCAACACCCCTACCAGAGGACAGGGTAAGCTATGACAAGGACACGCGTTTGAGCCGCTGCTATTGCCACACGCAGCATCAGTCGCACATACTGCAGCACACAGCACCTCCATCAGGAGACAAAGGCCCTTTTGCCCCTCCATGAATCCATACCTACTCTTTTTCTCTGATGTATCAGCTGTTGATCCCATTTCCAGGTTGCAAGTGGTCTCAAAGAACAGCCAGAGACAAGGGAAGGAGAAATGCACCGCAGCTCCCTGCTTCTGTTTAGAGACAGGCACAAGAACAAGTTTGCAGCCACATGCGCTATCACACTCCACTGCCCAGCTCAGATCAGACCTTACGGAAACTGGAAGATGAAAGCACATGCCAACGCTGAGTGAAGAGCATTTGGGAGATTTCTCAATCCTTGGGTCCATACCAAAGGATTTTTTTTAATATTTTTTTTTAGGGAAACAGTAATGGTTATTTCCAAACTTCACATCTTTGACAAACAGGCAACTGAACAAAATAGTTAGCCAGCACCGTTTTAATGTGTTTTAATGCATGATGCAAATAGCACAAGGGAACAAGTTGTAGCCAAGGAACGTAGCAGCAAAGATGCACACTGGGGTTTTTTAGACCTCTGGAGGATTGAATGGTTTGAGGAATTGCTAAACACAAACCAAACCTGTCTAAATAGCAGCTGTGTTCAAGTTCTAGTGCACGCTGTCAGTGCAAAAGACATCAGTATTCAGACAAACTGACTCAATTTTCATTTCTCTTTTGCTTTGATTCACTTTTCACAGAAGAATTTACTTTCCAAGTACAAAAATTTGGTAATACCCAGCCAAGCATGAGGTGCTTCAGATTAGCCTCTTCTTAAGGGCCACAGTATTGAGTTCCCCAGCCCTATTTTCACATGGGTTTTCATTTTCAGTGTTCTTTGTGAGTGATAGCCAGTTCCTCAAATGCCTGCTTTCTACAAGCACGGAACAGAAATCTGGGGCAAACATATTTTGGCTACACTAAAATTTCCAGGAACAGGCAAAGAACTTCAGTATCCAAGAACTGTTTTGAGAAGTTTATTTTAGTTTATATAGATAAAGCTTGCACTGCATCATTTGTGTCTAAATTAAGTACCTGCTAAATAGAAAAAAATATTATTAATTTACGTCTTCTGTGAGGAATTTCCCCTTCTCTTACTCAGAAACATGCTTTAGGAATTTATTTTTCTCCGTGGACTGTAGAACCTTCTTGTCATATAAGACAAGACAAGAGACTTTCTGGAAATAAGATCACAAACAATATGCCGTGTATCTGCTAAACCATTTGTAAAACCTCTGAGTACCTGTAACAGCTGACCATCAGCCTACTCATGCATATGTGCTAATTTCTGGTTAAGGCAAAATTTTCAAGTTCCTTACACAATTTTAGCCTCAAAGCCCAACCAACACAGACAACTAACTTGATGGATGAAGGACAGACAGTTGTATTCTGTTTTACTGATGTCACTACCGTCAGGGTCCTTATTCGACTGGATTTATACTGCAATAATCCTAAAAACTCTACTCCTGAGTGAGGCTTCATTTTGACTTCCGAGAGAGATAAGATCCAACACGGACTTTCTCCTACGGCCACGGAATCTTCTACTTTGATCCACCTTGATACCATAAAACCCCTTTCCTTTTATTCCACAAACACCAACCCAGAATATTAACATTAACTTTCACCAGAACTTTACCCAGATGCTCAAGACAAGAAATGCACCAGAAGACATGAGATGAAAATCAAATACTACAAACACAGAAGAACCTAGAGTTTTTCTAAGGCATACACATGACTACAAGTAGCATTTTGGGCTTCTGTTCTTTTGCTTCAGAGAACTATTACCTGGTTTTGTATATATCTTATGTTCCAGGAAATTGAGAGAGTAATAATAATAAGGCCCAGGGATCTATCCCAAGGCTCAGCATTAACAGTCCTTGTCCCATTATGTCATTGGTCTCAGTTTGGTTTTCGTTTCAAAATCTCACTTACTTACAAAACCACCACTTTCATGTTTGCAAGGGAATTCCCTGCTTATCTGGTACATTAAGAAAACAGCACCTGACATAATTTACGGCTGAAAGATAAAAATGAGAATCATAATTGTTTGAGTGTCATAAAGGTGATCTTTATTGCCAAGTAATTCACCAGTTAGCGATCATATGCAGCTGTGAACCCACGGAAAGGGAAAGCTTTTTCTGGCAAAGTTACCTTACAAAATCAAATATACGCAGTGAGCTCTTGTTCAGAATGGTAATGGGTGCTACTACGAAAAACAGCAGTCCCGTATCTCTTAGCACTGGTGACTTACTGCAACAGAAACCAATGAAACTACCTGAAATATTGCTAGCAGAAAAAGCTTTTGCAGGTTAGTCTAAGAACCCCATTGTGAACTTCGGACAGCTGTTAATTTTAGTTAATATACTGAGTCTTTAAAACCTTTATTAAAAGGCCAGAATTCATCCTTGATGCTTTGAAAAGAAATATAATGCTTGATTCTTCACCAGGTGGACAACTGAGCAAAGATTCACCAGGTGCATTTCCCTGAGGTTTCCATATCACCACATTAGCAATTTCCACCCCACCAGTTGTGGTCACACGGGTGGGTAAGTCCATGGATGGACGAGTGAGTACATGGGAGGATGGATAGATGTGGGGTCACAGAGCAATTAACTATAATAGAAAAGAGACAGAACACTTAACTACAAAATTAGAAAGTAGACAGAACAATAGAAGACGGATTGGAAGGGAGTAGGTGCCAACTTTACCTGTCTCCGGCAAACTCAAGTAACCTAAGCCTAATTAGCATGGTAAAAAAATCACACCCCTGGCAGGAGATCTTATATGCTAATGTTAGACCACCTTTGTATAATAAGCTGGAATTAATTAGCACATGCACTATAGTTTGTAGTTACATCATGTCTTGAACAATTGCTAATCAATCAATGAACTTCTTTCCTGATTAAGCTAAATGTATAAAATTCTGTTGTGCCTTGGGGGGGTGTGCTTTGCCAATGACCGCCTAGCACCCTCTTCTGTGCAGAACTCTATTGAGTTCCAAACGTGGAATCTCGACCCTGTGGGTGATAATTGGCTGCTGCGCACAGGGCTCAAACCCCATCAAGGGACAACACAATTCCATATCCCAGAGATGCTGCACTGCTCGGCACTTCCGCAGCACCCGTACTTGGAGACCCCCTTGTGCTAAGACCCCTGCAGACACCCAGTGAGGCAGCCCCGACCTCACGGGCTCTGCCCTTGAAACAGAAGACAGACCAAGGGCAAGAGTGAGGACAGATTATCTTCTTAAACCCACAGACAGACAGATTGTAGTCATAATTTTCATCCTTTACTTCTTTGACTTCAAGGCCACAATCAGTAACAGAGATACATTCTGCAACCGTAGGGGTGAACCTCCTCTCCTAGAGGAGCTACTCTTTGCTGCTGCGTGGGGTAGCACAGCACAGGGATCCCTCCATGCCACCTATGGCTCTAGATGCCATATAAATCCTCATCCTCGTTAGTTCCAAGGCTGTTGGGCCACGCAGGGAAGCTGCATACCAGCCGAGCAGGACCCTGCTGCCAGGACAGAAGCATTTCACCGCCTTTATGACATTTGATACAAGATGCTGTGAGCAAGCATGGAAACTGTGTGAGGTCTCCTGCTCCAGGAGACCACAGGGTGCTGCATGAGTCAGCAGGGCTTCATCTTCATACTATCAAACTTCCTTCAACAAAACTACTAACATCCACTGCTCTTACTAGCATCCAAATTCACCGCAGAATGATGCAATTGCCTTTTTGGCCGTCCCTAGTACCAGGCAGCTTCTGTTACGATTTTTTTGTTTGTTCATTTTAAGAAAAGTGATGGGAGAGTTTTTTTGAAGTGTGCATAAAAGCTGCTCTCCCTACATGCCAAGCTCTCGTGCTGCTTGGGCTTCTGCTTTGTTTCGCTGTTGACCTGTTTAGAGCTGCAGACACTGGCTGAAGCAGGTTGAAGCAGTAACCTTGCTGCATCTGGAGAGACAGCAAGTTTTAAGCAGCTCTTTCATAGCTCAGTCTTGTTTGTACTGACCAATATCAACATTTAGAAAATTCCTGGATGGGATGCAAACAAGCTCTTCTCTCCTAAGAAATAAACATTAGTGACTCCAGTGTTTGTGGCAATGCCTAAAAGCCTCTGCAGCAACTGCAGCCGGGCTTCCTCTAAAAGGCAGATTGTTTCCTAGAACAGCACTAAGCTCTCCAAGGGTGCCAAACAGGAACCATATCTGCAATCATAAACCTTTAACCTAGAACGGGTTTGTTGGCTTTTTAGGAGAAACACCATCCATTTCCGAGCATCCATGCGCCCTGAGTCTCCCAGGGTTCTGGTCTTGACTGGGAACACAGCCATAGCACAATCGATACCCAACAGCAGCATCTCAGGGATCAGAATAATGGGCAGCAGAGATCCAAAACATTTCCAGCTTTGCAGACGCACTCACACCCAACATCACTATTGACAAAGCAGTTTGGCCACAGCAAATGAATAAATTAAAATAGGATCCAAAGTCTTCTGTGAAAGGAAACTGAAAGGAAACAGAATTATTATTGCTCAATATTAAAGCTAGCTATTAAAATTTTCCCTTTAATCATAGAGACCAAGGACTATAAAAGAAAAACTGCAATTAAAATCCAGGGTTTGGTCCATGATTACTTTGATTTCTCCCTAACTGTGGGACCCAAATGATTCTTTTTTCTTCACTGCTAAACAGGACATAAGGAAATCTCTTTTCTCCTGAAAAATCAGATGTCTGAGACCATCAGCCAAAGCACACAAGTTCCTTTTCCTTCAGTAGAGATTTTTAGATACATCAAAAAGCACAGCTTTTCACGGACTAAAAAGAAGTGAAAATAGGTGAAAGGAACCTCAGTGTTCCTGAAGCAGAAGTCAACACGCTTCTCCAATCTCATCTGCCTGGTTATAAGATTAAGGATACTGTTTGGTGATTACTAAAGTTCAGGCTTGCCCTTTTGGAGCACAGATCTGTAACCAGCATGAAATCAGAACAGAAAAAGATGAATAAAGGCAACATGTTAAAAAAAAAAAAAAGAGTTTGTAATATTAAGCCTCGCTGATAAAGCTCCAGCAACAAGCCCTTCCCATGGGGCAAAGGTCCCCGCAGAGGTCCCAAGCACCAGCTGTTACTTTCAGAAAAGAGATTTCAAAGTTTTTGAAGGCAGCGCTGAGCCGTGTGAGCATACCAGGGTCCCCACCCTGCAAAGAGAGGAAGGGCCTGAAGAGCTGTGTCTAAGTCAGTAAGGTACCATCCCCTGACCACCCACCGTCCATGCATCAGCTGGCTTTTAGATTCTGATACAAACCAGCTCATTCCCTCTGAGAAAAAAAAAAAGAAAGTGTTAACAGATGGACTCCCTCCTCGTGTCTCCCTTCCTTTAACTATAAAGTGGACCCTGAGGTTTATGTTCCTGCCATATGGTAAATATGACCTTCTCGATAGCAATCACGTCAGCGCCTTCATGGTTTCTGTGTGCCACGTCAGCCCTCTTTCCACATTTACCGTTACGAGCCCTGACATGAACACAAGAGAAGATCTCAGCTTGCCCCAGGGCAGCCGCTGCTGCTCTAAGACACCTGTGTTTGGCAAAGCCTCACGCATAACCAGGAAAGGGGCCTGGGTCCACCCACACGTTCATCGAAGTGGGACCTTAAATATCTACAGTCACATCCTACCTCCTCGCCTTTCCTTAATGACTTCAGGCATTTGGGAAATGAGCATATTGAGCATCTTGAGCATCTCGTTGGTGCATCTTCCACCTTCTTACTTCCCCCCTTTCCAAAGGAGCTGCACTTCTTGCTTTTAAGGAGGTCTCCTAACTGCCAGGAAGCAGATGAAAGAAAAACCACTGCACTGCTCCATTTTTTACCAGCTTAGAAGGTACTGCTTCCCATATTTCAAAGATTCACCCCCCCACGCAGCTCCTGCTTGGAGCCCTCCATGGGTAGAGCAAGTTTTGAGGGCTGGCACATGTGCCAAAGCGTCCTCAACACTCCAGCGCAGCACCTTTCCTCCTCATTTGCTGCATCTCACTGCAGCTGGTCGTTTCTTTCCTTACCAGCCTGTCCCCTTCCCCGGAGCTGGGGAAAAGCCCATCGCTGAGGCCAGTTTTGAGATCTGCCTGTTCTCAGGTGGGAACAGGCTCCAGTGTCACAAGCAGATTCAGGTGATTGTTGGGGGTGGGGTGGTTTTGTGGTGGTTTGGTGTTTTGGTTTGTTTTTTCTTTTGAGGTATTGGTTGCTTGTTTTTTTTTAAATCTGTGTTATTTCTTCCGTAATGGTGGCAAGCTGCCATTTGGCATGCCAATAAAATGAGCAATTCTGTGTTGAACTCTGCCACCGCTGACACCATGGGAACGGGGGGAGGAAAACTCCAGGGCCTGTAAGAACAGGGTCCAGATGAGGATAAAACCTGCTGCTGCTTGCTTCCTCTCTGGTTTTTCTGGTGTGGCAAGGAGGCAAATCAAACCATCAAAGTTTTTCTTAACCTCCAGCAAGTGCAGCACAAGGTTACAACAGGAAAGTGACCTGGAGAGCGGCTGACCCCCCTCCTTTCCCTCTTCCCTATAAGCCTAGATACCGCCACAGAGCCATAAGCTCTCTTCCTTCACCTGGCCATTCCTCTTAGCACATGCCATGACCTTTTCTGGTCCTCGACCGTCACCATGCAGCGCACAGCTACCCTGTGCAGCGTGACCTGCGGCCGGTCACAAGTGGCAGTCCCGGCTCCAGGCTGCTACAAGCATCGCAGAAAATCAGTATCTCGTCTCAATCCACAGTCCACTCAAGGTGGTTTTTGTTCATACTTTGTACCTGTTTTCATCCCGTGACACACAGACCCAAAGATCCTGACAAGTTGATTGCTTTTACAAATTATGCTGTAAAGAAAACAGTGTTCCTAGAAGGATTTATGTGCTTGGCCTTCCCCGAGCACCACTCGCTGAGCCCTCGTTGTTGAAGAGATGGACAATGAACCTAGGGAGACACAGTTTCAGGGTTTTATTTAGCAGACATCATACATAAATGACCAGCCTTCAGTTTAATCACAGTGCTGCAAAACAACCACTGCCCCTCAGGTGAATCTGTGGATGATTTGGTTTTGGCTCATCTTACACAGTTTGGGACTGCAGCTTCTGTGTTAGAAAAATACTCCAACGCTGGGTCATTTGTCTGTCATTACACTCCCATGTTCCAGGCTCAGGGCATTAAATTAGAGCCGTTCCCTTTAAAAAAAAACAACCAATTCCCCTGTCTCTTTCTGGCAGGCACGCTGGCCCTGCTTGAGAGCCCTTGTAATAACCACACACACAAAGTTGAAGTTGAATTAACTTCATTCTTACATCTACTCCCTCTCCCACCCCCTAGCCTATGGTTAGCTTTAGTCCAGGCTGCTGCCTTCTTTCCAAAATTCCAAATGTTTTGGCTCAGGCTCTCCTACTTTCTTCCCTCCCCGGCTTCAGGTCATAAGATTGCTTCATTGAGACACCAAGAATAACTGAAGCATGACCCAGAGGGCAGGCGGAGGAAACGGCACCTTCTGCAAGCGATGCTGAAAAATTAACAGATATTTTAGGACAGCCAGCAGCAGCCCATCCATATTATAAAGCACACAGCCTGCCCCAGCTCTCTCCAGCCAGGGGTTCCCACAGCGTGGCAGATGCGGTACCCAGGATTTCTGACTAATAGTTGAACGTCTGACCCTTGCCTAAGCTTTCCTTTAAGGTAACATTTTGGTATATGATCCTTACATATCTGCTGACACAAATTTCAAATTTTAATGGTTTATTCCGTCGTGTTCCCCCACCCGTCCCATCCCGTCCCCCAAGAAAGTCTTGATTTAACATCTTAAAAACCCCAGTGGTATAATGAGAGATACAGTGGGCTGTAAAACACCTCCTCATCTGAAATATTGATTTTCTGTTAAATGCTTTGAGTCCCAGCACGCTGACTTCATTATTAACAACAAAATGGTGCACCTAGTCCTGCATTAGCTAATCATCTTAAGATTTTTAAAGCTATGTCCTCCAAGCAGCCTGTAAAGGGAGACACACAACTTCCTTCAAAATAATTTTAAAGAAATTTAGTATTTCCCTGACCAACTTGTCCTAAAACATAGGTATATTTAGAGGGAACTTAATGCCCTTTGAGATAAGCATCTGCTTACAGATTTGCCCTGTAGCCAGCAAGTCTGCCAGGATTTATGCGCCAGAGTACTAAAGAGCCATCCTCTTTGCAGTGCATTCAGATGGACTCGCAGATAGACAAGACAGCCTGCCTGCCCAGCCAGTGACCGCAGGCGCATCGGCCAAACACACAAACATGCCTCAGCACCTTGCCCTAGCAAGGGAAATCACGAAAGCCCACAGTCCAAGGCCAGAGATGGAACCGACAACGCGCCTTTCTCGTGGACGTGCCGCCAGGCAGCGGGATCACATCAAACAGCTGATAACAGCGCACCACGCACTGCAGCGGGGTTACAGCTCACCCTGCGGCACCTCCGACTCGCTGTAACAAGGAGCACTCCAGAAAAACCCGCTGAGTTTTCTCTCCCTCTTCCCCTGCCCAGGTCAATTTTCTAGTCAATATTTGCTCTGTGTTGCAACACGAGCACTTAGCTAATGCTCAAGTTTATTTTCAAGGTAATGGATGCAGCAGAGATTCACAGGCTAGGTTGTCGCCACAGCATCTGGGTTCAGGGAAGATGAGCTCCTCCTCATGCCCAAGACCACCATCGGGCATCACCGGAGAAGCTGCGAGCACCTCGGCCGTCCCAAGTCAGCCCCTCACGCGCCTGGAGGCTGCACCCCTGCCCACGCAATTCACAGGGGTTATTTCTATGCCCAGTATTGTTCCTGCTCAGGAACACAGGACTTTCACAAGCCTGCTCTTTCTTCACCTGTCAAGAGGAAAATTTAATCTCTGTGTTTTTCTTGTAGCCTATGACGACTCAACAACCTTATCTGAGCATTTCTTTGAAAAGTCAACACGAACACTATTTGCCACCAGTCCCACCCTCTTTCACCTATTTATTGTATTCTGAAATTTATAGACAAGGTTTAATTAAGTATATACGTTGTTCTCTTTGCTTTACAATTGTCCCACAATACGCAGCCAAAATAAAGTTGAATCCCAGCTAAGTAAGGCAAGCAGGGATCTACATACGAGTGTATCACTGCCACGAGCTACACCAGCTCATCGGAACTGCTGACATGGTGATGGCACACCAAAGCAGCTGAGAGATCATTTCTCGTTCTCTGGGAAAGTTGGACTCCTGCAATTTGGATCATAACTGAAAGCACTTCCAGCACAAGTCACGAGCAGTCCGTGGGAGAAATGGACCCTCATTGAGGAACGAGCGAATTATTTCAGTTCCCCAAAACAGAGGCTTAGACAGGGTGAGACAGGGTGAGGACCACAGGAGAAGGCAGCTCCTAATGACAGATACCCCAACTTCGGATTTTTTAATTTTTTTTTTTTTAAACCACATCATCTGATATCCACAGGACACTGGATCTCACCAGTAGATTTCCAGGTCTGAGACAGTAGCGGTGCAATCCTTTCAACCTCGGCACAAGAGGATTCATTCCCCTTCTGTCAGCTAAAAATCACCGCTTGTCTGCACATCAGCCGTCACTGCCAAAGGCCAAGCAAATACAGCGCTGTCTGGAGCGGCAGGACAGAATTTCCCTTTCACGAGAGGAAATGCTCAAGAAGAGCAAAATCAGGTCAAGCTTTCCCCATTTGTTTTCCAGCAGACAAAGAGCATGTCTGGGAGGATTAACTGCAGCAGCAACTCTGCTCCACTGCAGGCTTGGCAACACCAGCTCTGGCTGCATGGGGCGGGTTTTTTTTTCCACAACTCTTTGGCCAAAAGAGAGGGTGGAAATAACAAGCTGTAAATTCCCTTGGAAACATTTATTGGACAATGAGGTGTTGGTGGCCTGGAAAATTTGTAGGCTCAAATTATGAACTTACTTCCATAAGCAAATACACGCTACGTAACAAGCCTACAAGCTTAAGAGCCAAGACCACCAAACAGCACATCCCAGCTCCCAGATGGTCATGCAACAGGATCTGGAGCGACCTACCCTTCCTGTATTCCAGTTTACCCTCTGTAAAAAGCACAAACACCTCTGGACTTCAGAGGGGAACTCGAGAAAGTTACGCCTGAGACAGTTACTGAGTGCCACAACTTGCTTCTAAGTCTGTGTGCTTGCCAAGTACTCCGTAGCCTACGCAGCCACCGTCTTTCTAGAAACCAAGCAACTTGTTCACATTTATGTCTGCATCTGTAAAATGTACATGCCACAGCTTTGGACATTTCTGTCTCAAAAGTAAAATGATGGAATTGCAAAACAAGTCTGCTTACACAAACACAAACAATTGTGTTATTGCACTGAAATGAAGAGCACAACCGAACATTTAAAAGGCAATGACCTAGCTGATACATTCCTTGGCATCTTGGAGAAGCTCATATGTCTTCTAAGGAGTTTAAATCTAGATATTGCACAGAGAATAACAAAATCCAAAAGGCAAAAAACATTGCAGGCAAAACCTTTCCCAGATACATCTGGTATAAGCTGCTCTGGAGAGCAGATTTGCTCCTCAAAGAGCAAAGGCACAGAAACCATCCCAAGACCATGTACAGAGTTTAACACCCTTTATCCCCGAGTTTCAGTCCTAGTCCTAGTCCCAGCACTACTGATCTCCCAGGCGACAGCTCACAAGCCAAAGCCACAGCCCCAGGGGCTCAGTATGAAAATAGGAAGTTAAACGATTTTTTCACAACACAATTCAACATAAGAACTAAGAGTTTTTAGACACCTGCCTTCTTGTAGGTAGTTTGTAGGTACTGTGCGCTAGCAAAAAGCCAAATGTGTTGCTCAGCAGCACCAACCAAACATGACAGTGGGAATTAAAGTCTTCAAAATGAAGCAGGGGCAGTAGAAGGTAATGAGCGGCACCACAGACAGCAGAGGAGAAGTCTGCAAGGTCTCATAAAGCTGGAATAGACTGTACGTGTGCTACCATCTCGTAGCCTAGGCAAAACCAAAAAAGAGTACACACAGACAGTCAGTATAGAGGGAAAAGAAATTAAACTAGTAGCACTGAAGACTGCATGGCAAAACACCGGAGAGAGCTAAGACAGAAGACCCTCCCGTGAAGAAGCCATGACTTCTGGATCCACCAACTCTGCCCATTGCAGTACAGCCACTTTTTTTGGTGGGTGGATGGGCAGGGGGGGGAGTGATTTGAGAGGGGTTGTTGCCTCCTGATGTCTTGTTCTGCCCCCAGATCTCTCTCCAGAGGTCCCTGGACAGAACACATCTTCCTCAATCACCAACAGCAAAAACCATCTGCAGACGCACTACATCCTCTGGAACTCTTCCTTGTATGACTCATACTTTGCATCTGACACTACTGCTCTTAATTTGGCCATTTATAAGAATAGGGTTTATTTGTGATGTGGACTTCACTCGTAGAGGAAATTATTTCAGCCCTGGCATAAAAGACAGGGGATTTTATGCTACTTCCTTCACCTCCCATAGCACCCTGGAGTCCAGTGACCCAAGGAACTCTCACGCTTCGCTATCATCACTGCTTCCACCAAGAAATGAAGAAACAGTTAATGTTTCCCTTTTCATATCTATGTTCCAGAGGATAAATATACATAGGTTTAATGACAGAGACATTTGACCTTTTGACACCATTGGCCCTGTTTTCTGCTCCCCAACTATACAGATTGTATCGGTACCAGGAACCTAGAGATGTTTAACCTCTTTCCTTCTCTTTAAAGGGGGCATTTAATCACTAGCCTGTGACTTTATTATATTTAATGCATGCTGAGGAGATAGAAGCTGTCAATCCCACTACAGCCCAAGCCCCTTGATGGCTGTTGCAGATGGGGAATCGAGGGGGGAGACACCCCTGACCCTGCAAGGGAGTTGCACGCCCTCTCCAACACAGTTCCCCCACAGACAATATCTGCAGCAAGACTCGTTGGTCCACTATTTCAGGCAAGGCAGAAAAACTAAGAAATTCCCTCTGCAGCACTGTGTTTCCCTCTCTGGTGTGCTCCGGGCTGTGCTCGCCCCCTCTCCTACCTGGGCCAAGCTGGTGGTGGGGTCTCCCTTCCAGCTACAGAGCAACTTCAGCTCACAGTGCAAAATGATCTTGCAATGGCTATGCAGATGCCAACACTGTTTCTGAAGCATCAGAGCAGATCTCAGTATCATCAGGCTGAGAGATGGGAATCTCTCCAAAAGACTGTCCATGTTTCAGAAGTGAGGCAGCTGTGCCAACAGGAGAATGTCTCTCACAGCTACACCCCAAGCAAAAAAGCTCTCTCCAGGGCTGTTTTCCCATTTAAGCACCTAATCAGATCTCCAGTTCTCATTATTTCCTCCACATTTAGCTCCTCAGAGAAGAATCACATTCCCCTCCTCTACCAAGATTGCACCACAAGGAAATCCTCCCATGGAGAGATGCAGTGAAGAGGCCCAACGTGGTTAATGAACCACAAATTCCCCAACAAGAAATACTATTTCAAAAATATCCATCATTCCAACATAGCTTCTGACCATAGCAGACCACACCAGGAAGGAAGGGGATACTTTCTTCCATCTTCACAAATTAAACATGACAGCAGATTTATCGGCTTCATGAATTTCCTCTTATCTAGATGACCTTCGGCCTTGGCTAGTATCATCTTTTCTTATCTATAGAAAAAAACATGCTATTTCTCTGATGTGGATGATAGTTCCCCAAACAGCTAGGTCTTGAGATACTATTTTTACAAAGTATTAACAGTGCTCAGCCACCACCGCTCTGCCAGAAAGCCCCACAAGCGCAGCAAGGCCATGACTTACTTAGATGAAAGGGAGCATGGAGATCTTCCTCAAACAGAGCTCATGAAACAGCACGCTGTGCTCCAGCTGAGGTCCCACTGCCTGGAGTAACCACTCAATTTATCGCAGTTGTGTTCAGTTTGGGATCTCTTAGAACACCCAGTTCTTGCAGAGCTGCCACCAGTGAGTTTTCCCCCAACCCGAAATGGCATAGTTACTTATTCAAACGCTGCTGACAGACACGGGACTGTACCCACAAACACCAGGCAGACTGTGAGGTAACTAGGTGGCCACCTCTGCCTCTTGGACAGGTATGCCGGAGAACATCCAAAGGGAGGTGGCTTCCCAGCTAACCCATGCCTTGGTGTCCAAACGTGCTATGGCCCAGATGGAGCTCAGGGAGCTTCCACAGTCCCGTCTTCCACCCAGTGAGGGAAATCCATTGCTTATTTAATCATAAACTTGTCAGTAAAATTATTGGAAACATCATCTAAATAGAAGTTTGTAAGATTTAAGGATTCTGCTTCTCCCATCTTGTTTCAAGACAACAGGATGAACATGCCTCATGTCACCAACTTTGTCATGTGACTTTTAGTAATTGTTTATGCTTCTTATACAGAAGATTAATGTTTACATGTGAACAATGTTCTTGCACAGATGAAAGGAAAGCTACTCTGGTTTATTTTTTTTTATTGCCAAAAAGATAAGGACATCATTGATAAGTGAGCAAGTGATGAGTGAAGCACATTTCCTGATCAACAGCAGCCAGCTTATTATGCCAACTGTCAAGACAGTCTTCACTCAGAGGCAGTAAAAATTCCTACAGAACATTTCCTTCTTGAGATGCATCCTTCTGCCTTGACTAATGGCAGGGATCCTAAAAAAGGCATTTTGACTTTCTGGTTTTAGCGCAGGCTCCCAAGCACTGGTGTGTGGATGTGAACCAGTCAATACACATCTGCCGTGAAGGGAAATCACCTATGAGTCCGACTTTCCTATGGTAAAAGGAAACAATTAAACAGCAGAAGAGTTTGATTTTGTATACAACAGATAAAACCATTTCCTCTGCACTTAAAACTGAACATATTCAGTTCAGTAAAATGAGATTTCATTCCCTATGACATAGAATCATAGCATCGTTATGGCTGGGAAAGACCTCTAAGATCATCGAGTCCAACTGTGTACCAGGCCCTCTTCTAAACCATGTCCCTGATCAAACCATGTTTGATTGTATTTCAGATCTGGTTGAAGCATCACATGCAGGAGCTGCATAAAGGATGTGTTTCATTTGGAAAGATGATCAAATTCAGACATGGGATTGTTGAGTTTTTTCTAAGCATTCAGAGGACATATTTAAACAAGATTTTTACTGACATAATCTGTCAGAGCATGAGACACTTGAGAGCACAAACTACTTCAGGCTGAGCTGAAGTGTAAAACCTGCAGGAAGCCATCTATTTTATGGCACAGTGAGCTTTGTCCTACCCCAGAGTAAACACCAGGTAAGTCACCCCATCCTTCACATAGGGACTAGCTACAGGCAAAACCTTGTAGCTAATCCACCCCAAAGTACCCATCCTACAGTTTCCATTTTCCCAGCAAGGGACACAAAACCATTGCTTGCTGTGGGATGTCTTTCTGGTATCCAACGAGAAGGAAGCTGCAGAATCCAGGCTGATGCTGGGCAGTGGGGCTCCCACGGGATCCCTTTTCCCTGCAGGATCCTGCCCCGCTCAGGGTGCCACTGTCTAGACCCCATTGGCACAAGGCAAAAAGGATCACGGAGCAGGAGACGCAGGGCTGAACCCCAGAGGAGCCACTGCCTGACTTGGAGGCTGAGACGCACAAGAGGTCTGAGCTTTAGCTCTTCACGAGTCTATGCCCTGGGTGGTGGGAAGCATAGTGCAATGTCCTGGCAGTCTGGCAGATTAGCATAGGCACCTTGGGTAAAATCAACAGCCACATAACACAGTATTTGTGGATTTTTTTGGTTTGCAACCAAAGGCTTCCTCACATGATCTTGACTTCTCTTTCCTGCCCAACACAAAGATGACTTTGACCTATTTATCCAAGCAAATTCTAGTTGTTCTCAATTGACGTTTTCATACCGAAGTCTGACTCTTGTCGAGGGCACAGATTTTTTTTTCCCAACTCCATTTGCCAGAACTGGGCTCTCTAAGGACTCACACCAGTTCCTCCAATGTTGACTTTCACCTCTCTGAACCTTCCCCTCCGTAGACATTTTCATTCCATAAGGCAACTTTTTTTTCCCCTCCGGACACTCACTTACTGTCACACCCTGTGTTTTCCTCATTGCTATCACTCTTGCTAATATTTTTAGCTGAAGTCTTGTCAATTGTGCAACACAGAAGAGATCTGAGTTTTGGCTAAAAACATGACTTCAGGCACGACAAGCCTGGCAACTCACAGCTTCGTTATGCTCCAAGGCTGCTTACCAAGCAGGGACTGTCCAAATAAAATTATAGGACAAGTTGAAATGTTTCAAATTTTCATTCCTGCTCTAGAAATCAACACAGATCTACAAGACGTTACTGGTTTATTTCTCTATTAATACAGGAAGAAATCCATTATGCAGATGCACATGTGTGAAGGCACAAGAAGAGGAGGAGTTTTACCTTAAGGGAACTGAAGGGAGGAAGGAACCAACGCAGTATCTGGCCATCACAGCAGTGAGCTCCCAATTAATCATCAGCCCTTCAAGACAGAGACATCAGGATTACGGTACATATGCCAGAAGTGTAGCTCAGTGCTACCTGCAGTTATAAAGTGAAACAGAGCATCAGGGATTATTAGGAAGGAAATACAGAACAAAATAATAAACCCCACAGTGTATCCACATCTGTGTG
Organism: Ibidorhyncha struthersii; assembly: GCA_013398815.1. Lineage (NCBI taxonomy): Eukaryota > Metazoa > Chordata > Aves > Charadriiformes > Charadriidae > Ibidorhyncha > Ibidorhyncha struthersii. Next base: position 414,133 of record VZSZ01011521.1, on the reverse strand, counting down.
CGTATTAGCTCACGCTCCAAAAGGATAAAATAGAACCTGAAAAGACACACAGATGGGCAACAGATGAAACATGGTCTGCAGAAGGAAGGGCCGAGAAAAGCCCACTACGTGGGTGCTCATTTGAGAGTGACTGTGTTCCTACTTGCAGGACTTTTTTTTTTAGTATTGTTCACTAGTAGCTTTTTTCCTGTGAGCCTGGAAAAGCCTAGAGGGCAAAGTGGCCTTTTTTTTTTTTTTTCCTAGTTAAAATCTCATCTCTTTTCTCAGAGGAAAAAAAAATAATGAAGTGGAGCAAACTCAGCACACAACTCCACACAGCCACTGCCGGGCACGCGTCAGTGGGCGAGTGGCATGGCCCTGCGGTCACAGCGGGTATGGAGAGGACAGGAGCTGCAGCAGGGTGGCAGAGGGAGCGACAGCAGAGCCACTGGGCACCCCTCTGCCCTGCAAATCCATGCCTGGGTGCTCTGCCAATCTTACACACAGCGCTTACTCAGCCACACGCTCTTTTGCATATACAGGACACATAGATACCCAGGGGCTGGCAAGAAAGTAAGTTTACATATTACAAAAATTTCTCTGGAGTAGAACCATCTGCCTTCAGAGCTCAAACGCTGCAGCCTATAGGTCAGTGTTTCTCACCCTGACAGGAAACAATGCTTTTTCTGGGAACCAATTAGGACCAAAAGGCATCATCAGCACTAATGTGGAGCAGAGACTCCTTTCAGCCGGGTCCAGCAGACTTTACAGATGCCTGTCTGCAGCAATAGGGTGCCAAGATCAGGTGAATGAAGGAAAAGGAAAGGCAGAGCAGATAACACCCCTTAGCTGAGAAACAAATGGGGATTACACATTTAGCTGTTACTGTTTCCTTGGAGGACTTTTTGGGTTTTTTTTAGCTAGAGCAAAATTAAATATGTCAACGTCTGTTTCCTACAGGGTAAGATAATATAATTCATAAAAAACAACATTAACTTTCTACAAGAGCCTAGGGTATCTGTACAATGCCTGACATTCACAGAAAGAGCCTGTAAATTGATTAGGAGAAAGAAAACGCAAAGCTTGTGTTTCTCTTCCCAGAGAGCAAATGCCCGTCACAATGCTTTTATCATGACAGAAGGTTTTTTTAACTAAATAGTAGCAACACTTCAAAAGCTGGGAAACCAGTTAGCTGAAGGACAGCTGAAAGGGGAGATCAACCCCCTCCCCTCTCAACCGTCAGAGCTGCTGACCAAGCGCCTCCAGACGGGACCACTTCTAGTCTTTTTGTAAAGACAGCCCAGGGTATTTCCGCCAAGAATCACAGCATGCCCCCGTACTGGGTCCGAACATCTAAATTCAGCCAGAGCTGGAGGAACATTATGACTCTGGACTTCAACCATTGCCAGCAACTCATTTCCAAGCTCTCTCACTCCATTTTCCCCACACCCCAAGGCATCAGTGCTGCTCCAGCCCATGCCAACCACATCCAGCTCCTTCCCAAAGTCAGGCAGCATCTCCCAAGCTACAAACCGTTTATTCCGGCAGCACTGGTACTGCTGCCAGACAACTTCAGATCACCTTGCTGAAAAACTCAAGGGGTTGTGCCAGGCTGGTTCTCCAACGTCTAGATAATGGACTTACACTTTCAGTGTTAAATATTTAAGATACACACCGCACTGTAAACATACGTAGCAGCCCCATCAACATGCCACATCCCAAACAGCTACTCAAAAGCTTATTCCCAGGTGGAGCTGCCCTTACCTCTTCCTCAGCTCTCCATGAGCTCTTTCTACCTCCCATCCCTGGACAAGGACAGTCACTCTCACTCTTCTTATGTTTTTGTTTTCACCAGTCCAGGCACTCTCATAGCTACTGACTTTTTCTGCAGTTTCTACTGTAGAAAGGCTTTGAAGCAGTGTTGGGTAAGATGTAAAAGCCTTTATAGATGAAACCACCGGGAACACAAGATGCTTTTTATTCCTTTTCCACAAATATGCTTTCCCGGGATTAATTTCTTTATCTTTTTTTTTCCCAAAAGGGTCAGAAGTGTGAAAAAGGATGTTGCTGAAATGGTGCTTGCGTACAGGCACCTGGGAGAAAGCTTCTGCCTGGTCTCTGTGTCCCAGTAGCGGTCCCAGTCCTGGCACAGGATCACATTATCTTCAGAACTGTGCAAATACAGAAACAAAAGGCTGACCAAAGTTATTCCTAATCTTAGTAAACCTGAAATCACTATGAGTTATTTAAAACAAAACAAAAGCGGTAGGAAGGAACAACATCCTCTGAACCTCAAATGAGGAACCAATTCTAACACAGCCAGACTAATAGCAAGCTTCTCCTCAGTGACAGGTATCTGCTACAAAACCACCTGAATGTTCTCCCCTTGGCTCATCTTCCACCTCACAGCCCCACCACCGTCCCAGCAATGTGTCTGTCCCCGCTTCAGTGCTCAGCAGCTGATAAAGGCTGTACCATGCACCGAGCAGAAACATCACTCAAACTTGGACTCTTGCCTCTTAGCAGGGATGGCACGGAGAGCAATCGTGTGTTCCCCAACTTGTGGTACAAGTGGATTTCCTTCCTCCAAGTGCTGGTTTGCAGCATTTCCCCTCCCAGCCTTCCATTCCCATGAAGCATTTGCTGACCAGTTTCTTGGAGCCCAGAGGGTTACGTACTCCTCCTGGGCCGAGCCGGGAGCAGCAGGGCAGCCCGCAGGAGGCTGAGCTGCAGCATCCCTGGGTCCGTGCAATCCAAACTCCAGCCAGCAACTTGCTCAGCCACTTTGTGCCTTCCATCCCCTCAACCTGTGGTGCAAAAAGAGCTGGAGGATGAAAACAAAGTCTCTAGGTGCTTGGTTATGTTACTGTCATGCGGAAACAAAGCATATTTGTTCCCTGAGGCAGAGGAGCCATCAGTCCGCTCTGTGTAGCAACCCAGCATCTGCTCCAAATCCACTGGCAGACATGCTTATGGGCTGCTGCTGGACGCATGATTGCCTTAGGAAGGGCCCTGAGCTCTTCCTGAAGCTTCATTCCTGTTCTGCTTGTGGTTGGCTTGAAAAGACAGTAAGAAAAAAAAAAAGAAAAGAAAAAAGTATTAAACACACTGATCCTTCCTGGGAGAATATTCAGGAGAATAAACCCGCTCAGTGTAAGAGCTTTACACATGTCATTCACCTCTTGTTGCAGAGGATGGTGGGCAAGGCTCAACTTCATTTAAAATTTCACCAAAATTAAAACTCCTTTTGCATGCACACACATCCACAGATGTCACTGATCAGGTTGCTGCTGTGACCCAAAGGTGGATGTGGCACGGCCTCAGCGTGCAGTCGCTTTGGCGGTGCCCACATCAGCCAGCATCCTTTGCAGGGCCGGGATCAAATCCACGCCACACGTCATGTCCTCCAGCCTCCTCCCGGTTGTCACCGGGCCCTGGAGGCACCTCTGCTTGCCGGGGCTGGCGCCAAACGGGACACCGAGCCACGGATCCTAGCACAGGGGACAAGACAGGGCATTCAAAGGAGCTAACGGGAATCAAGCAAAGATACAAACCCATAGTTATTTTTCTATACATACGCAGATATTAATCAATTATTGAAGCTGATGGAAGTCCATCCCAGCTCAACTCCCAACAAAACAAACCTACCAGACCACGCAATTGTGCTCCCGTTACCTTTCACCCAGAAGCAGCAGCTTTCCCGGGCAAGTACAGGAGAGGAGAACCAGACTAACACTCAGCTATTAGTTTCAGTTTGACCCACTGACTGGAACAGAAACAGTCTGGCCGGACGCTTCTGCCTCTCGTGGCAGAACGAGACTGGGATTTTCCCATCCTCTCCCGGGGCAGTTGGGGACAGGAGAGGCTCCTGTGCCAGTCCCAGCACCAGCCACTTGATGGCCACCCTGCTTCACCGGAGAGCGGCGCCGGGACAGCGGGGACAGAGCGAGCCCCGGGCTGGGGGCTGCCAGGGACCCCCGAGCCGGCAAGTGGGGAGCAGAGGGACCTCCCAGCCCCCCCCC
>VZSZ01011521.1:313135-410107 GCA_013398815.1 Ibidorhyncha struthersii | reverse complement strand
CCTCCAGCAACCGCCCCGCCGTGCTCAGCCTCCCCCGGGGCTCCTCGGCCCCCGGCGCGCTCTGCCCTGGACACCGCATGAGGAGCGGAGGAGCGATGGCTCTGCAAAGGCAGGTCATCAGCGCCAAACTCTACTTTCCCCATCCCCAAAGACCACTGCAGTGGGGAACACCCCCATGATCCCCTCACACCGCCACGGTCACCCCGAGATATATTTAAAGTCAGCACGTTTACAAGAATCACCCATGTTCCAGGTCCCCGCTCTGGTCAGGTAACACGTCCAGGAGAGGAACTTCTTAAACAAGCAGTTAAAATTCCTGAGATTTCTCATTTTATCTGGCATTGCCTCTCTCTCTGCCCAGTCCTGTGGATGCAGTTCTGAGCGGGTGAATACACCGAGGACGGTGTGCTTTAAGGCACTAGAGACATAGAATGGTTTGGGTTGGAAGGGACCTTGAAGATCACCAAGTTCCAACTCCCCTGAAGGCAGGGACACCTCCCCCCAGCCCAGGTTGCTCCAAGCCCCGTCCAACCTGGCCTTGAACACCTCCAGGGATGGGGCAGCCACAGCTTCTCTGGGCACCTGTGCCAGGGGCTCACCACCCTCACAGTGAAAAATTTCTTCCTAACATGGGAAGCACTAAATGGGATGCTAACATGGGAGCACTGGATACCGACCAGCCTCTGGCTGCTCTGGTTCAGGCCAGTTTGGTCTCCAGCATGAAGGAGCCTTGGCGCGCTCTTTCAGGAACATCCACCAGGGCTTGTATGGGAAGCGGCACCTGGTGTGTCTCATCTCACCTGGGCTGAATGGATGTTTCAAAAATTAAGCGCTGAGTTAGCTGACCTCTTGCTAGCTGGGTTGAAAGAGCAGTCACAGTTGGCTGGGTTTTAAACAGGCACTTACCCCCCTCTTTGTTTTGCAGGGACCCTGTTTATCCACTTCACTACTTTTCAACTCAAACAGCAATTGTTTTGTATGCATTTAGTAAAGATGTTATTATTAGTAGTAGCAGCAATAATATTTTCCCCTGTAAGTGCTCCACCACCTCCGGGTTCAGGCCCTAAAACATGCATGCCATGGCTTTTCCGACCCCTGAGTTATTGCACAGCTCTGCTGAGACACCAAACCCGTGCTTTCCCTGTGCTTGCAGTTATACGAACTGGAGCAGTGAAGCTTTCTTCTTCTTAACCATCTCCCAGGGGAGAACAGTGCCAGGGCAGCTGTGAAAATCAGCAGGTTTCTCCTTTCCACAGTGCTTGTCCCCCACTAGCCCAAGAGCTCATCCTTAAATGGAATTTTAATATGGCCAAATGTAATGCAAACGCATTCATCAACTGAAACCAGTGAAGCAACCAAACCATCCATACGACCTGACACCTGTAGCAATTTGCCTTTCTTCCTCATCCAAGCGAGGAGCATGCTGCAAAAACCTGAAGGCTTCTCCTCCCCCTGCTGGGAGCTGCCCAGGCCAGGGAAAGTCCTCACCCTGCAGTGACCGATGGCGCTTGGCACCGAAGAACCCTGGAACGTGCAGCAGCCCTCAGTCAGGTGCACATTGTTTAATTGGTTTGATGGGATTTTCTGGACTGCTGATCACCATGAGGTAATTAAAATCCTGTGCAGCATGTTGAGTGCTACAGCACATTAGAGACGTTAAACACCCGAGAGCTCCTTTCGTAGAGAGGGTTGTTCCCCCTGCTTTGAGTGTGCGACACCCAGAGAGGAGATGGCTGCAGGTGGGCACACAGGGCGAGTGCGCGCCAACAGCGTGCTGAGAAGTCGAGGTGAAATATTCACACACCTTATGAAAAACTTCCACAGTCGTGAAAATAAAGATTTTGAAAGGTCATGAATTTTGGAAGGGACAGTTCTCGTTCTTACGAGCTTAGGCTGTCTCACTAAAAAGAAAAAAAAAAAAAAAGAAAGGAAAAATGGAGTTTTGCTTCACAGTTTGAATTTATTAATTGCTCACTAAATGGTTTGTTGTTCCCAAGATTCTCATGGCTCCATAGATCTTTTTCATCTTGCTCAGGAACCAGCTACAATGTTTAATAAAACCCATCCATGCTTTCACNNAAAAAAAAAAAAAAAAAAAAAAAAAAAAGGCCAGTAACTCATCCTGCCATTCTTTTTGGTATGTTTTCCAAAGTATCAGGTTTTGCTCAAGAAGCACACCAAACAGATGACAGTGCGTGCAGAGAGATGCCAGTTCACAGATGTCTTTAAATGAGCTGCCATCATCCTCATGCCATCCTTCAGGAGTTTGGCATTACGTCTACCTGGTTTGATCTCATCCCAGAAGCCTTTCCCAAGTGACTCACTCTCTCAAAATGCTCTACTTAAGAAGTCTCAATCACAGCAAGTCCCACATGGCCTCAAATGAAGGATCATCTCTCATTTCATCTCACTACAGGCCCTTCCCAGTTGGATCCTGGTCACAGCGAGGGACCCTACGCAGCACTGTAATACATGTATCGCCAAGCCATAAACCCCAACAAGCATTACACGTATGGCTCAAGCCAGGCAAAATTACCATTTGATTCCAAAGCAGAGGCTCAGTCCAGAGACTACATCCATTTCAGTCCCAGCTGGGCATACCGAAGTCCTAGCTATGCAACGCATCGCAGCATCCCCCCAAAACTGCGGCTTTGGAGGTAGAAAGGTGTTAAGAAAGTTGCTGTGTACCTGCTGGATCCGTGTTAATAGGCAGGGTTGTGATGACCAGCTTGAAGAGGGGACAAGGGTTGCAAGCTCTGCTAGATACCAGAGAACATCTCTCCCCTGGAAAGGCACCATCGAAGCAGCTTCATCTGCTTAAAGACTTTCAGCAACATGATCCTAAAACCACAGGACTTCATCTCATGGCTTTCTGCTGCACAACCGAGTTTCCACAAAGCTCCAGCTAACCGGGCTGCAAACAAGCTATTCAGGAATTCCAGATGAATCTCTTTTTCTTGTTTAGCTTTCATTTTTATCCCAGTGTCAATACAGCAAAACCTCAGCAGCACGGATTTGTCAGGCTTCTTGCAGTACCACCAACGTTTGTTTAAAGCACCTCGTATAGCAGACATATCTAGCATGAGTATAAGGAGCTGACAGCAGTGGCAGAGCACGCAGTCCCCTAAAGCCACTCTTGCTCCACTTTGCTCATCGTACAGTGAGTATGAGAAGGCCAAGGAGGGGAACCAGATCGTTTTGTCGCTCCATTGGCTACAGCAGAGGTTCACAGTAATGCAATCACTCCTTTGGCAGCTCAGGAGGCAGGAGGAATATTTCTACAGGGAACAGCAACTTTAAAATAGTAGCATACTTCCAAATCAGTGGGCTTCAGGGAAGAGGTTCCACCTCTGCTGAACACCACCACCCCCTCTGCTTCCCCAGGGCCTCTGCTCTCCAACAAAGGCAACGGGGGCATCTGGCTCATGGGCCTCACCTCTGTCTCCGACATCCTCCTTCCTGCAAAGGACAGGTCAAAGAAGCCTTCCAGGTCCTTCGGGTACAGAGTTTGCCTCATGCTTCTTATTCCCCTTGTCCCCATCCCGTGGCCCGTGGAGATGCCAGTAGGACAGACCAGGTGGGTGAGAGAGACTACAGCTTGGACCAGACAGAAAACCACAAAACCACATCCAAACACCATGGTCCTAAAATGCAGAGAGCCTGCCTGCTATGGCAGTTTTGAGGCGTTATCTTTAAACCAGCAGGCTTTTGGCTTGGTAGAGCATCACTTGTCATAGTTCAGGAGGAATACACCCATGAGCCCACACTCCATGAGGACCACACCAACATTTGTGAAACCGCAGCCCGTGATGGTTTGGGTTCTGGTCCACATCACCCTAGTGCTCTAATACCCTGGGTCTCCCTCCAGCTCCGCAGCTCGCTCTTGATCTCTTCCCAATGACAATACAGTCAGTGGCAGAGCCAGAAAAGCTGCCGAAGCGCATCCAGCCCCACGCGCTTTGGTCACCGACTGTGATGGCGAAGCCTCTTCCACCAAGCGACAGCGCTGCTCAGACATTTAAACGCCATAGAAAACTATGAAGTGAAAAATGTTTTGGCATCTCCTGAACCTATTATATCCAAAAGAAACAAGACTCTCTCTGCTTTCCAGGGAAAACAGGAGGTGAAATTAGAAGCGGCCGTTAGAGGAAACATGAGTCGCACTGTTCTAACCAGCTTCGGTTTTATCTGCATCTCCCCAGCCTGAGGAGTCATGCTTTGAACCAGAGAATTCCCTTTTTGGTGGTTAGATTATTGCTGGGGAGAAAACAGTTTGTTTTGTATGTGTGTTTGTTTTGTTGTCTTGTTGTGCTTTCTAAATGTTTTCCCACTGGCTTTAAAGGTTGTGGAGTCGGGCTGAATGGGATTCTGTATTTGCTGCTTTGGTTTTTAAAGCTTGAGCCATTTTCCTCACTTCCCCTGTTCTGCTCAAAGACTGCCATTTTGGCAGTCACAGGTAGAAAATCCACAGTCTGAGAGCAGGGATGTAACATAAAACTAATGCTTGTCTCAATAAAACAGCTGTCTGGCTCAGCCAGGGAAAATGCCACTCATTTCTGCGGTAGCACTGCTGGCGGTTGGGACCACGGAGCCTTTCCAGCAAAACTTGCTGTGGAGCATCTCCAGCTGACAACGGAGCCAGCCTTGACTGCGAAGATCCTGGCTGGGGGCTTCAGAGAAGTTTCTTGACCTTGGCAGTCTCTCCCAGCATTTCTTGCAACCTCTGCTCCCTTTCATCAGCAAAATACGGGACTAATGTGTTTGTTCACAATTGTAACTCCTGACCTCGTTATGAGGATAGCGCGTGTTAAGCAGTTATTAAGTGAGGTCCCTGAAGACCACGCTTATGACCATAATACACTACTTGGCTTCTGGAGAAGCAGTACAACTTTAGTGTGCTAAAACCAGCTCAGTATCATTTGTCAGCTCGGCACAAACACCATCAGCTTCGAGAGCCTTCTCCTCCCTGGGGAGATGTCCTTCCCGCAGGGCAGCTCCAGCGAGCTTCTTATCCAGCCCAAACTCCCGCTGGCTGCGCAGAGGCTGATGTCAGATTAGTTTAAATAACTTTTTTGCCCTAGGTCACTAAAGGAAGTTGTGGCAAAACCAGATTTTAAATCCTCATCTGCTAACAAAGAAATTTAAGCTTTGCTATAGAAGCCTGGAGACCTTTCAGAGAAGAATGCCACCGAAGCCGAGATGATCAGTGGTGTTTTGTTTTACATTACTAATATAAGTGCATCCTATTATATGAGTATTCCTGATGTCGGACTTTTGCTGAAGGTGTTGGGGAAAACATAGCCTCAGGCTGGTTGCCCCAAAGTACCACAATTCTTTTGTTGAAACTTTTCCAACTTCAGGTATTTTTGAGCATAACACTATTATCAAATTATTCAGTGTGACCTCGAGACTGCAAGGGAATATTCCCAATTTACAGAGGTAAATTAAAGGGGAGAAAAGACGACAAGCAAAGGAGAGACCATTCCACGTGAGCTAAAGTGCTGCCACCTTCCCTGTTTCGAGAGGCCTTTGACAACCACCCAGTGACAGATAAAAAGAAATAGGCCGTGTCACCATCTCTGAACAATGTCTAAGCGCGGGTGGGCACGGGTCAGGGAGATGATGTTCCCTGCTACAAGCGCTGATTTTTCAAAGCATATGGAATAAGGAAAACCATTATCAACAATGTCCCTATTCAATATGCCAGGAGGAAAACTCATCCCATGGGACACTGGAGTTTGGCAGACTGACTTCGCCTTCCTCTAAATCACCCCAGGCAGGCTAATGCAAAGACCTTCCAAGAAGTGTTTGCAGGCAAAGAAGTTTTACGGTAGCTGTCACCGCAGCAGACCGTGGGCCCTGTATGGAGGCACCAGCCGTGACTGCTCTGAGCCAGGAAGGAACGGAGGAATCCACGCTGCTCATTCCCAAATACAGCCCTTCAAAGTCATAGTGAATTCCTGATGAGCTGACCAAGGCAGCAGCCTTCATGTCTGCAAATAGCTGCTCTGCAGGGCGCAGCACACAAACACCGGTGAAAGAACATGCTGTTCTTCTACGCCAAGACAGGAGAAGGTCAATACTACAAGGAGGAACCTGCCAAGACCCATCAGGAGAGACCAGGGCAAAGCTGCTCTGAGACTCAAAGCTGGTAATGACATTTGGCTAACAGACAAGCCCAGTGGCAAGCAGACCCGCAGTGCCTGGTGCAGATGGCAAGCCTGACCCCAGTTTGTGCCTCAGCCACCCCATTACAGCCCCGAGCTTTTCCACAGCAACAGGGTAAAAGCAAGATGCACAACTGCGCGTGTTGTAAACCATGCAGAAGAGGAAGAAGAGTGGTACAGGCTTCACCAGTAGGCAGAGGAAACCAGGAGAAATCAGCCTAGAAACTGGCACTGCAGCTATGCTCAATTTGATTTAGAAATTTCATTATAGGTTTTTTTTCCTCACACAGGTTATACGTCCTTCAGCAAAGAGGCTTGATTCAGAACAGCATTTGCCTTGCTGCACTGCCCCTCCTCCCACCACCAAACAAAATTAACTTCCTTCATTTCCTTGCTCTGGAAGCACCAAAAGCTTCTCCCCACATCACCTCAGAAACCAGAAGTCTGATTACAGTTCAATCCTAGTGCCATAAAAAATAATGACACAATGGCCAGGGAGCAAAGCTGGCGACACTGGAAGGAGCACAGACAGGAGATGCAACATTAACCCTGCCGTCACCCTGAGATGTAGGGGAGGCACCTGTGTCTGCAATTCTTCGGGTGTAACATCATCATGTCTGTACTGAATCACGCAAAAGGAAAAAAAACACAATTTGGCACATAAATCACAAGAGATCAAAATCATTGCCTTGCATTACAACTTTGTAAACATTAATCTGCAAATCTTCTGTAAGAAACAAGGTAATTACTACCTCAAAGAAAGATTTTAAAAGCCACCCTTTATCAGATCACTTTCAAAAAAAAAAAAAAAAAAAAATCACAACTTCAGCCCTTGCCAGGTAAACATAAGCAAAGAGCTATAATAACTGCTAACGCAGGCAGAACAACAAGGCTCACTTCCCAGAACCTGTTCCCATTTTCTGCTTGGTTTTAGTTTGACCATGTCCAATCGCAGGGGTAAGACTTCTTCCAGCAGACCTCCCCTGTTTCAGGCCTTGCAGACAGCCATCATCTTTCTTTAGTCATGTATCCTTTTTGTGCCATGTCTGAGCTCAAACCAGCTTTCATGGCTGTAACCATGAAAAGAGTGATGGGCCAGCTCAGTCAACACACCAGCAGGGACACGAACAACGTGAAGGACCTAAACGCAGGTGACAGCTGTCCCAAAGTCACACAAATCAAAATCACAGCTGATGGAGAGGCGACCACAGCTGACAACTGCTCTGACCATGTCTGGTTTGCGACAGGCAATTGTTTATCAGCAGTGTTTTTCCTGGGGACCAAAGCTGATGCTTTGGAAGAAACAGGTGAATTTGTGGAGACCAACTCCTTTTCTCAGCCACAAAATGTTTGAAAGATCTGTTTCATCCAGAAGTCAGAGGCTAGGAAGGAAAAAAGAAAGGAAAAAAAGGGATGAAGAACTGTGTAGCAAATTATCGAAAGCACAAATGGCACAACACAACACCCCAGCAAGGGGCAGGAATACAAAACATGCTTAAGAGAGGTTACAATAAGTAGGAAGGACATTCAAAAGATCGGGAAGAATGGGATGAGCTGCTCAGAGGACAGAGCCATGAATCCAAGAGCATAACACATCCCATGATCTCAAGATTGAGTACTTTTTTGCTGATCACCCTACTTAATCTGGCCAACAGGGTTTCTATAAAAAGCAAAAATGTATTTGATTTCCCCTCAGAACTTAAGCAGCTGCCCAGGTTGATGACTCAAACATGAGTCATCATGGACAAAAAACCAAAGGATTTTACATACATGCAAACACCAAACTGCACACACCTTCTTCACAATACCTGTAACGGAGAAGGAAGATTTCGAGCACCCTAAGTATTGAGCAGTCCTCAAAAACGTTTCAACAGTCGCAGTTAGTGTATATTGAACATAAGCATCTGTATCTTCTCCAGCCAAGTATAGCGCCCTCCATGATAATGCAATTTACTTTTACATTAAAACTATTTTAATAAATTGCACTCACTCTTATAATCGCTATGGTCATTAACCAACACAGATAAGGATTACTGTACTTTACAGTAGAAGACCCAAAAGTCTTGCAAATATTTCTGTATTTTTATTCCCCAGCAGACTTTTCCTTCAGGCATAGAGAAATTCCTAAGTAGCTCCCAGAATTTGAAAGTCGTGCTTACGCCACTCCACTAATGTGACCACTTGTTTTACAATATCACTACTGAATGGCTTTCTCCTTGCTGGTGCACACACTCCTACTTACATGTTAATTCACTCTTGAATACTAATGCTGCAACTCAGTGAGATGTTGAGTCACCAGTGATGCTAGACCTGTCCCCATGGCCCAGTTCATCATTAACACAGTAGCAGGAGCAAAGGCACTCGTCTGATAGCTGCTGCACAAGGAGTGTGGCCAAACATGCCTCCATCAGGACGCCCCTCTGAGATGAACCATTGTGGTCCTGCAGTACCAGAGAAACCAAAGGGAAACAGGCAGTTGGGTTTGAGGAACAGTTCTATGCAGGGGAAACATTAGTTGCTCTGCAGAGAGTAAGGAGAGGAGAGATTTATTTGTAGTGCCTTAGTTTCTACGAGACACCCTATTTCCAGTTCCCATCTACCGTCTCCACATTGCAGAGAGTGCCTCCTCCTGCTTTCCACTCTTGGCCCTGACCGCCTCAAGTCCACATGGCAGGTATGGTTGTTAAGAACCCCAAGACTTCTGCCAACAGAGGACTCCAAGTCTATCCATCTCATGGAGGAGTCACCCAAGAGCAGAGTGTAGCCCAGAGGGGTTGCCACCACTGCTGAGATAGGGAGATGACTCAAACCCTGGCAGAGACCCAGTTCCTTTCTCTGAGAACCAGCAGATACAGGAAGAGCCTCAGACAGCTTCTTCATACAATCTGGACCTTTTTTCGTTTCGCTTTGGCAGCTCTCGGGAAGAATCACAGCCCATTTGGCTTGCTGCAGCCTTAGGCCGAAAGGTCTCATCCTTTCATCACAGGCACAGCTGCAGAGAGGATATCCCCCTCTGCTCTTCCTTCCCTCTTGGGATGAGCAGTGCTGCTGTGGGGATTTCTCCTCAGCTGGGGAAAGACTCCAAGTCCTCTGTACCCAAAAGGCTCCTGCATACACCCAGTCAACAGCCAAGGACTTCTGCCGGGGAGCAAGAGGAGGAAGAGGAATCTAAGCAGCCCTCACCTTTCCTGGGAAAGGGAAATGTAAACCTGTAAAGATTATTCACTGAGCAGGCTGGATTTCTTCTTCCTGGGAAGGTGACCACTTTAGTTTTCCACTGGATTTTATTTATTGCTGCAACTTTCATATTGAATCTCACAACTTAAACCCCTTTATAGCACCCACTCTGTTCCCAAGTGACTCCCCTCCAGCTTAGCTCTCAGACAAACAGCCAGTCCTCAAGCAATGCCTCCCCATAGAAATCATCAACCAGATTGGGCCGAAGAGATTTGGAACAGAGCTTTTTGGGGGCTGTAGATATGGGATCAGCTATGGCAGGGTTGAGGCACGAATCACCACCCCAGAGCCAGGGCGATCGTCTTCCCAGGAAGATGCAAGTCCCATCGTTGCCCATGGTACGTTCAGCTGCCTCCGAGCCACGTAGGTCTGCCTTGAGGTTTTTAAAACATATTGCTTGCTGGTTCCTCAGTTAGGTGTTAAGGTCTCCTCCATCTTCATATCAGCTCACAGACGAAGCCTGAAGGACTGGCTCCAACTAGACCTGTAGCTTTTGCATAGTTAATTTAAAGGTGCCGAATCCCTTCCCATATGCCTTGTGCAGGGCCATGGACAGAAGAAATAACAGAGCTGGGAGCTGAACACAGACCTCCCAAATCTCCGCTCGGTGTCTCATCCAAAACGTCAGCCTCCCGCTCTCTCTGCGGGCACAGTAAGAAGAGGCTTCATAAAAATAAAAAAAAAGCAATAAGAGCAATAAACAGAGTGCACACACTCTGAATGTGGAACTAATCCCCAAGGATTTGATTACGGATTACTCCCTTGCCATTGTCAGCTCATGCTCCAACAACAGTTATGAAATTTTCATCAGTAGAGTCAAACCTGCTTTAGCAGATAGAAACATTGGCAATATTGCATGGCAAACATTGAACCTGAGGCTTTATTTCTCCACTGCACAGGGCCACACAATTTGTCCTCCACTGCAAGAGAGAAAAAGCAGACCCTCATGAACAAGTGTTTCTATATTAAAAAAAAAAAAGATTCAATTTTAAAACTTTTATCCCCACTCCCTGATGCTGGATTACTTAATAGAAGAGACTGCAAGAGAGGCAGGGTTAGAGTAACAGAGAGCCATTCATCTCAGAAGCACTGAAATTGAGGTCAGGCAAGGTAGTGCTGCTGGCTGGACTAAACCAAAATTGGCAGAGGCATTAATCAAATCAGTCGTCTTCTTCTCTGTCTATTTAGTGATATCTCAGAATGCATTTCCGACCAGGACTAACAAACATTGTTATAGCATCCAGGGTTGCTGTCAGGGTAACTTCAAGCTACCCAAAGGAAAGAGTCGCTTACCTGTGATTCAGTCTGTATTCACATGGAGACTTAGAGAGATTAAGTGCATCAGCATCGGATGCCAGCTGCTTCGAGCAGGTAGGTAACATCCAATATAAACTGCAACACACAAACCCCCTGCCTGCAAGCACAGCACATGCCGTCCCCCGGCAGATGGAAGTGCAGGGGACAGGGACAGCCTTGCTCTTCCCCTGCAGCCCTCGCACCCCCCAGCATTAAACCCGGCTTGGTCCCTCTGGCCACCTCCTGCCAGCCCTTGCTCCTACCACAGCCACGTGTGCATTCCCACCGCGGAGGTACTACCAAGTTTGGTGGGCAACAGTCATTGCCGAGCATTATAAAACAAATACAGAAATAAATAAAAAGTCCTCCGAAAGCTAGGAGAGCAATTTCGATTCCTTCTTACAACCCTTTGCTAGTCAAAGGCACAAAGCTCTGGCCCACAGCACAACCTCCCAAGAGCAGCTGTAACACAAACAGCCCCCCTCGTGGGGTCTTTTGCTTTCTTCCACGCACACCTTCGCCCAGCTGAATACAAAAAGGTACCACAGCCTGTTCCCAGGATGGCTGCGTGCTGCTGCCTGTGGGTGCAAGGCTGGGTGATGATTTGGGGCTGGCACCAGGGCGTCTTTGCATCTTGACACTCACAGGCATTAAGAGAAGCAGCCTGGGTTACGTTTCTGGAGGCTGCGGACAACCAGCACACAGCTGCGTAGAAATGGGGAAATTAATATTCACTGTCTTCCAAAGTGAAACTGGCTCTAACATGCTGGCAGGACTTTTAAAAACAGAGACAGATCTACCAAAGGGAGGAAAAAAAAAGAAAAGGAAAAAAAAAAAATCAGTGTAAATCCTGACTTTGGACAAGGTGGCAGAGATGAATAAATAATTTGGTTGAGCCACAGGCGTGACCAAAAAGTCCACTGAGATAAAGAGTGATTTCTCGCTGCACTTTGAACCATTTGCTAGAGCAAACCAAGACTTCTAGTGAGCCTTCCTGCCTGTTCTACTTCTTCTGCCCTTTTAAGTAAAATCTAATACTATGTTTAATTACAGAATAGGAAAAACAATCATAGAATTACAGAATGGTTTGGGTTGGAAGGGACCTTGAAGACCACCCAGTCCCACCCCCCTGCCCTGGGCAGGGACACCTCCCCCCAGCCCAGGTTGCTCCAAGCCCCGTCCAGCCTGGCCTTGAACACCTCCAGGGCTGGTGGGGTGGGTGTGTGCACGCGGGTTTTGGGAAAAGTTTAGGAAATTAACACAATATAATACAATAGACACAAGGAGATACATCTAGACAAGAACAAGGGTTGAGAAAGCTGTGGGTAAATATCAATATGGATATTTGTTTAAAAACTTCCCCCAAAACTTTTCCTCCTGCCAAAAGCTTTGTCTCCCCTTTCCTTGCTTGCTCTGAAGTGTCCCACAGTTGTGTCGGGGCTGCTGGAGAGCAGAGCAGACACCCTCATTGCCAGCTCTGCATGAGCAGGGCTGGATGAGGCCACTGGTTCTTGTCCCCATCAGCTCCATGCCAGTGGTGGCAGAGAGGTCACAAACACCAGCCTCATCAGCTTCTGCCTTGTGCCTCAGCTGCAATCATGTGGGACCCATGGGAGGAGACCTGCTTTGACCCAAAACGATCAGAAAAGAGCCCGGGAAGATCAGCTGTCTGGGGTAGCAAGCCTAAAGAGACACCCAAATCCCTCCCTCCACCCTTTGGATGGTGATCAAAGAGCAGCATTAATTTGCGCCTCTCATGCCAGCAATACGCAGCTCCGTCATTTTGCTCTATCCACCGGGCAGCGTGGAAATCAGAAATCATCCTGGAAAACTGGCAGGGGAGACAACTCGCAGCTCCTCGTCTTCCCCGAAAGCCATGGGATGCCTCGCAGCTGCTGCCTCTCATGCTTCAGAGGAAATGGCTAATGGAAGCATTGAGATGCCAGGCAGGTTTACACGGGAAGCAATGAGAAAATGACAGCTTCCCAAGCAACCACCACTGCTGGGCATGTGCTGATAACACAGAAAAGCCTTAAAAAAAGGGGTGAAAAAAAAAACACGCCAAAAAAAACCTAACACAACCCAAAAAAAACACTCTACAAAAAAAAAAAACAACAAAAACCACACACTCCACCCCCTACTACACTCCTCCGTCTCGTTGGATTAAGGTTTCCCAACCTAGGAAGGGAATTACTCAGTCAAACATGCCAAGATTCACAGGGCCAGAGATGAGCTCCAGACGGGGAGAGCTTTCCAAGCTCTGTGTTTTGGAGATAGGAGAATGGCCACGATTGCTCCTTTCCCCATGGAAGTTACACCCAGCGCAGGGAGAGCTCTGGGTCCGGGTACTGCTGACTTGGGATGGGAAATACAGGGCTGGGGAGCGATGCACGACATGATACAGGACAGACTACACACATCACCCATGGAGCTGCTCTCGTTTGCAGCCATATGGTTCTTCAGAGCAAGAATTAGTCACTGATCTAAAATGCATGCCTGATCTGTGGTAGGAAGAGACAGTACCTTCTCTGAAAGTTACTGATGGACTGAAGCATTAATAGCACAGCTTCCGCCAAAGGAGATAAGGATTTCACAGCCCCTGAGCACACTCCCGCTCGGGTTAAGCCCAGCGCTGACCCGCGGAGGCTGCCTGCGAGCCGGGATGCAGTGCGGGGAACACACACGTCGGCGTGTGTCTCTCTCTCTGTAGAGAGACCTGGCTGAGGCCAGGGGATGCTGCACAGCCTCTGACCAAGATAAAGCCCAGGCACTCAGGGAAGATCAAGACCATCTCCCCCCAAGCGGGATTTTAGGGACTGCTACAGTGCAAACACATCGCACCACACAACCGCTTTTCTAAATAGATTGACCTCAGTCCTGAGAACGGCACAGGCTTTGTCCCTACAACCTCCTCTGAGCAGGCAGGCGGGAATGCCCCCGGGACCCCCAAACTGTCACCTTCTCCCTCATTTATGAGCTAAGACAGTCTTGCAGCGCCTTTTTGTTTACCTGCCCTTCACCTCCCTGCGACACGCATGGGCAGCTCCCAGCCCTCCTCCCAGTCTCCGCTCTGCTAGGCGGAATAAGCCCAAAGCTTCCCTAATCCTCTCCGGGGAGATGCCACGCTTCACCCATCCTGCATCTGCTCAACTTCCAGATTCTCGCTCTAAATAAAGTCAGCTCTTATTCTCAAAAACATTTAAGACCCAGCTGCAGCCTGCAGCTAAATCCCCAGCATAATATTCAAAATCTTTATCTTCTCAAAATAAGAGAGACATCCCCTGGCTCGCCCCAGAAGAGGCAGAACAGACCTCCAGGTCCTTCACCCCGAGAAGGTTTCAGTGACAGTTCAGGGTTCAGAGATTTCCATTTCCCATCCCGATTCCGCAGCCAGGAGAGATGAGGGCTGGATTTGCAGTAATCCTCCTCTCCTGTCTGCGCACCTAAATGAACTATGAAATTGGGAAGCGGGGAGTCCGAGCATCCTCACCTGCGCCTGGCTCCTGAGCCAGCCCTGCATCCTGTGGCAGGAATGGCTGTCCTGCAGGATGCTGAACCTCTCCCCAGCTGCTCCTCACTCTGCCAGCCCCGGCACCATGAGAAACCCAGGAGGGGAAAAAAAGGAAAAAGAAAAGACAAGACAACCAAAACCTAAATCAAGGCAAACCCCATCCTCCTCTTCCCCTTCCCTGACCGGCAATAAACTCAAATCCCAACAGCTGTTACCAAAGCCAACACGTCTGTAAGGAACACGCAAGGAGAGCTGGGTGCCCTTGCGATCTAACACCGCTTTTTTGGAGAGGAGGAAGAGGTACTGTAGGAGAAACACCATGAGGTGCTGCTGTCAGGACTGATGCAAATGAGCACCGACTCCCAGTTTGAAAGGCTATTAAGAGAGATCATGGAATTTGATTTCTGAACTGCTTGCTGTGAGGCAAAGACAACGCACATCATTTACTAGCGTATAGTGGACTGTCCGATACTGTCATCCGCACTGAGGCCCAAGAACAGCCTTTGGGAAGATCCCGGGGCTGCTATTGAGGGAGCTGCCAGCAGTTAGCCTGGCCGGCACGATCGCAGCCCCTCAGCTCTCCTACCTTCCCCAGCCCCCGGGCAGGCAGCGCCAGCACCTTCAGGAGGAAAACACAAAAGGTTTCAACCTCCGAGTGGGAGCACAGGCTTGGATCTGGCTACCAGAATGAGATAAAAGTCTTTGTGGTCTAGTGCAGCTGCAGTTTTCAAAACTTCAACACCAAGGAGAGATGGGAGGTATGTTTGGGTGAGCTGAGCAACCCAGAGAGCTTAAAACTTTTGTCAAGACAATTCTTCATAAATTGCTGCTCTGAGCTACAGCAGGGTCCAACAAGTGCTAGTTCCCTAAAACTAGAAATAGAGGGGGAATTTTTTTTTAATCCCATCTTCTTCCTTCTTTCTCTGCTGGTAGGACCCTGCAGGGCACAAACTCCTGTGACCTGTCTGCGTTCCCTCAGGTGTGGGTCAGTGCTGGGACACATTCCTTATGGGAGCCAGCCAAAGCCTCGCTCGATCACGGTCTCATCCATCCTTCAAAGAGAAGAGCAACTGGGCAGGATGCAGCCCAGTGCAGAGGAGCGGACAGAGCGCTGGCTCAATTGCCATCACAAAAACCACCCCGATGGACACACGGAGCAGACCAGAGACTCGGACTTGGGCAGGAGCACCTGGATTTGGGGAGCTGTTCCCAGAAGCGAGAGCCTCACAGCTTTCTGCTTTACTGGGACACGTGATGCCTTGGGGAACTGAATGCCATACACGCTGAAAATTGGCTATGAGAACTGGGAAAGAGAGAATTCCTAATGGAAGAAGCATGCCTGCAGATCTGAATTTGAGACCGGGGACTGGATTGCTGTCACTGCTGCCGTAGAAAGGCTCTGACCACAGGCTGCAGCTATTTTAATCCTATTACACTGTCCTCCGGTCAAGCCAGCGGGGACAGCCTCAGATATATTAGCTGCCTCCCTCCCCATCCCACCCTGGCAGGCGTCTGGGGGCTTTGTCCAGCAGGACCAAGATACACAACCCAGTCCTTAAAATAGGAGGTGCAGACAAGCTGTGCTCCTTGCACAGAGGTGGCTCTGTTTAGTCACAAGCAGTCCTGGACGACGATTTCCTCCTCAGAAGGTCTGACGAGGGATCTGACCGCAGTCCTGCTGCCCCCGATGCTGCCAGATATGAGCACAGGGGGAGCCACGGGAAGGGCATCCCACCCGCATCCCTCCAGTTCCAGAGTTCACGGCTCCGTTCCCTCACTCCATAAACAGCTGATATCTGCAGCCACAGCCTCCACATCCATTAAAACAGTTTCTGTCAAGCCCACCACAGACATTACCACAGGCTACCGAGCACTGGGGTCCCCACAGCACTGTCTGATCAGGTTCCAGACAAAAAGGATGCCCCGTACATTGATCTGCTCCCAAACTTGTGCCATCCCAGACATTTCACCTCCCAGCATCCGAACACACAGCTCAGAGCTACAGCATTTCAAGACATAGCATCATAGAATTGTTAAGGTTGGAAGGGACCTTTAGGATCATCGAGTCCAACCATTAACCTAACCTGACAAAACCACTTCTAAACCATATCCCCAAGTACCACGTCTACCCTTTTTTTTTAAACACCTCCGGAGATGGAGAATCCACCACCTCCCTGGGCAGCCTATTCCAATGCCGGATAACCCTTTCAGTGAAAAAAATTTTCCCAATATCCAACCTGAACCTCCCCTGGCTTAACTTGAACCCATTTCTTCCCGTCCTATCATTTTGTCACGAGGTAGAAGAGGTCAGTCCCCATCTCTTTACACCCTCCTTTCAGGTAGTTGTAGAGAGTGATAAGGTCTCCCCTCAGCCTCCTCTTCTCCAGGCTAAACAGCCCCAGTTCCCTCAGTCAAATCAAGTCCAATCAGTCAGTCTCCAGGCACAGGGGAAAGAGGAAAGCAATATTTGATAGCATTTGTATTGCGCTCTGTACACACAAAAACACAATTAAGGCTGTTAAATAAACCAATTTATCTTCGCGGGGGCATTCTCCTGGTTAGAGCAAATGCTGAGAGAACCATTAGACTCGCCAATACAATTCACACTGGGAAGCACGAGGCAGAAACTGGTGCTGAGTGACATTAAAGCATCGCTATGCTGCACAGGTTAAAAGGAAGAACATGAATATTTGCTTGTAGATACTGATTTTCTTTAGATTAGGGAAATGCTTACACACACTCATCAGTTAAAACTGAGCAGAAAAGAGAGCAGATAACCAAGATATTTTCTTCCTGGTTTTAATTCTTTTGGGGGACTAAGTGATGATTCTCCTCATAAAAGTTAAGGCGTTTGAAATTACTTTCTACCCCAAACTAGAACGGAAAGCTGGACTGCTGAGATCTCTCACGAACTAGAAAATGGACATTAAAGAGTCCTGGATGAGAAAGGTTGAAACTGAAAATTCCTTGTCGATGTAAACGCAATATTTTGCTAAATCCAAACATCCTTTTGCTTCAGATGAAGCAATAGGAAGAAAAGCTTTCAAAGGTTCTTGTCTCAATGAGTCTTGACCACACAAAATATCAGTGCAACCACATTTTTCAATTAAAAAAGCCTCATTACTCTGACTTTTCTCATCTGTTTTATTAAGGGGGTTAGGAGAAGGTTGAGATTTTGAAGGAGGTATATAAATTAACGATTAATTTGGCGGGAGGGCTGCGAGCTGTGACTCTCAGAGCTGGAAAGCAGCATTTGACCAGGGCAATTATGTCATCTTTACATCATCTGTAGGAAGGGAGTATGACAAGAAGACAAGTGTGAGACATGGGGACTGCTCTGCTTAAGGGATTTAAGTGTAACAACAGGAAAGATTTCGGACCAAGAGGTAACACCGATAGCATGGTTGGTAGTTGTGAGTTGTAAGTCAATACCAGTGGGGCAGATGCTTGTCTTTCTGAAGTCAAAGTCTTACTAGCTACCGTTTTGGCTCATTGTCTTTTGGCATGTTTTAGCTAACTTTACTGGAAAGAGAAGAAGAAGAAAAAAGAAAAAAAAAAAAAAAAGAGATACCTGCATACAGACTGCTGCAAGACAAACAAGAGAAGTTGTACCACACGCTGACACCCATATGCTTCCCTCGTGGACAGTATATTACTTCATAGCTATAAATAATGCAACAGAGCTGTCTGCAAAGAATTAGCCCATGGTTATTCTGTTATTCAGCGCACACAGAGCTGAGACCTGGGCTCATTAACCTGAGCAACACAAGAGAGTTCTGTGAGACGTCGGCACAGCTCAGCCACTGCCATGACATGGCCAAAGGAGTGGTGGCAGGAGGATTTGGGCAGATTACGTTTCCTGCAGCTGGGCAAGCATCGGAGCAGAGCAAAACTGAACTGTGGGTCAAGGGGGCAGGCCATCTCCTAATTTATGATTCATGAGCTGTTATTGCCAAACTATCACATTGTTCAGCTCGTCTGTTTTCTCCCCCAGCAGGAAGCCTGCCCATGGCAGCAGCAGGGCGCAGGCTGCCGAGCAGCCCCAGGGCAGTTTGGGGAGATGTTCACCCTCTCCAGTCTGCTTCAAAGCTGTTTCATCCCCCCACGCAAACCACACGCATAACATCAAATCCAACAGCTCCTCACCCTGGGGGACTGCTCCCAGGGGTTCCTTTCCTTTCAACCTCCTCCCTCCTGCGGTTTCCTTCTCGTTTCTTTATATAAAGCCCCCAGCCCCCTCCCTGCTTGATGCTCTGTAGCCCCACAAAAATCACTGCGATGCCACACAGAGCACACGAGCCTGCTTGGGGACCAGAAGCAGCATAATTGCATCAGTGCAGACCTGCACCCAAATTAACTAGTTGCAATGAGCTGTAGGGCTAATTAACATGGGCACGACACAACCCCTGCTTTGGGGACTGGAGCTCAGCCCAGAGCCAGACACACCAGTTTGCTCAGAGCTTCCTCCTGCTGCTCACCACGAAATGGTGCCACAGTAACGGACAGGGATGGATCCGACAGACAATGCTGTAAGAAACACCATGAAGTTTCCCTTCCACCCACCATGGGGAACAGCCCAGGACAGACACACTATCTGGCCTAACTGGTTCAGGCAAGCATCTTTTCTCCTCCCTTGACCCTCAAGCTAGAAGCACAAGGTGGGTCTATGCACACACGTAACCCTAACACCAAGCTCCAAGGTCCCCACAAACAAAACTTGTCTCTACCCAGCTTAGCTGCGTGAGCAGCACCGTTTCAAGGTTTCACCAAGATCTGGGTGGACTTTAGTAACCTTTAGAGATGCCAGCAGACATTTGAGCAACTTTCTGAACTGGAGCAGTCCAAAGAAAAACCTGCCAGATTTTCTCCTTCCCTTCTTGTTCCTCACTCTATAACTTCATCATTCCTCTGCAGACTCAGCTTTCACCATGCCCTCCTACAAGCCACCAGGTCCTATTTGCCAGCTGCCAAGGCATCAAATTTTTGTTGCTACTGAAGATGTTGCAGATGCAGGGACCATTGGATCGGCACAGCGTTGGGAAGAGCAGTTCTTGGCAAGGTCAAGTCTCAAAGCAGCCCATAAAAAGTAAAAGAAAGCTCATCAGAGATGCACACGCAGGAGAGGCCACCGAGTATCAGAAGCCATCTGTGCTGCCGAATTACCACACTCCAGCCCACACCAGTACATTTGGGGTTTGCTCACCTGGAGCAAAGGGAGCTTGGATTCAGGCAGGGAAGAACGGAGCCGTGACAGAGAGAGATGAAGAAGTCTGGCACAACACAAGGGTTGCGCAAGACGGGAGATAAACAGGGGAGATGGGATCTGGCACACGAGAGAGGAATGAGTGATGCAAATGGAAGTGGTTACGAAATGCTGTCTCCCAGATGCTAGCACACACTAGCAGAAATCACAGCAAAACTTGTCAGGTATCCCAACGAGAAGTTTTGTCACAAAATGCTGACCAGTGAGAGCTGGGGTGTTTCTGGACAACATACTACCAATGTTAAAAGAGAAGGCTAGGAACTCCGGTTAGAATGGGAAAAGCTCCTTTTCCTTTTTCCCTCCGCCACCCCCTCCCCTTATATAGTCGGAAATCCTGAAAAAGTCTCCTGGTAGCAAAGCTCTGTGTTGTTCAGCTGGGAGTTACGGCTCCAGGGAACAGCTAGTGCAGCGCTCGGGAAACGCTCCGACAGCAGGGTTTCTGCAAGTTTACGTGTTCCTTTGGCAAAACTAGTCACATAGGACACTCTTGCGGGAAAAAGACACAAGTCTCCACACGCCTCTTGTTCCAGCCTCATCTGGCTGGGAAGGAGGGGGACTATTAGCTCCAGTTCAGGAGGGCATGTTTTCTCACCAAGCTCTTTCACCCACTCTACTTAGTAAGGAACTACAGCTGAGTGGGCTCTACTGTTTGGTATCGTGGACCCGCAGCCAAGAAGAGGGAGCACCACTAACTTAAACACTGTCCACTCAGAGATTGTTGTAAAGAGGAAAAGGATAGAGCCACCCTCAGCAAAAGTCACAGGAGTCTTCCCCAGCTTGGCATCTCCCAGGCGTGGGGGAAGCTGAGGCAGCAGAGGCACAACATCTCAGCAGGTTTGCTGTCAGACCGAGCGCATGAACAGTGTGCCGGCTTTAAACCTCAATACTCGGGCACTGTGACAAAACATAGCCACCTGCATTTTGATCTGCTTTATCACAGCCTGAGCCATGGCAGCAGGAGTTGGAGGGCTGCATTGTTACACGAGATGTGTAAAGACACAAGCTACGGGGTCAACTCTGTCTTACCCTGGGAAGAAGAAAATGAGAAAATAGCAGTGAGCAGAAATTGTGAAATGCAGAAAATCCAAGGCAGAAGGATGACTAAAAAGGGGAAAAAGCTGAAGTGCTTTAGCATTCAGAAGACTGCACATGCCCCACTGTAATCACCTGGAAACAGGTAGGGACTGCACAAGGGAAAAAAAGAAATAAAAAAGAAAAAAAGAAGATTGCTGCTTTGTGCAGAACTGGGACCCTGAGAGGAAAGAAAGAGCTTCCCTGCAGAGGGACAAAGAATAAAGGATTTCCCAGCACAGGGACATGCTGAAGGGCCAGACTGGAGCTGGCAGCAGACTCCTGCCTCCCACCCAGCTGCGTGCTGCTAACCAAGAGAGAAGGGGCAGGTCGGCCACCCTTGGGGGGACACTGGATGCTCTCAGGTCTGAGCAAACATGAAGACCCTTCCTTTGCCACAGCTCAGACTCTGCTTCTGAGGGTTCAGAAGGAGCTGAGGCCATTTCACTTCATTCCTCTCCACTCCAGTTGCCGTCCCAGCTTCCCCCTTACCCCCTAGAAGTGACTGACTGCCCCTTCGACACCGAACAGCCCATACACACAACGGGTACAGAGCAAACCAGCTTCTTTGAGGACATCCCAGCTTGTGGAAAAGCAGCTGCCAGGTAGGTACGGCAGGCCCCGCTCCCTTGCTTTCACATGGAGAGGAAGCAGTGCAATGGTTTTCTTTCCAGCCTGTGGTTCCCCATCCACCAGCCACCCCAGCAAGGACAACCATTCAGTCAGAACACACACGTGTGAGAGACGGACAATCACAAGGCAGGGCGGGAAGGAAAGGAAAGCAATTCCTCTTACAGGAAGGCCATTAAATACTTTGAGGTGGCTCATAAAATCCAAAGATTTTAGCCGTTACAGTTTCAAAGTTAAGCAAAACACAAGGAGGGGGTAGCAGTTGGATAATAGTGAAAACAGATTTGGGACTTAACCCTCTCTGGAACACGGGCAAGGTTGGAGGGGAACATTCGGGTCCTGCATATACGCCGTACATTGAAGCTGCTATGCACATACCTCCATCTCTGCAGCAGAGATGAAGTAGGAGAACAGATTTTACAACATTACTGCCAGTACCCCGCAAGTTTTAATTTGTTATAAGGATAAATGGCTCTTCTCTTACTTCTGCTACCCCCTTGCCCAACTACCCCTGGATACAAACATGAAACACAGCAAGACCTTTCATCAGAAATAACAAAACTTACAGCTTTTACATGCTCGTGGTAGTCTTTTACAGCTCCCGCCGCCTCTCAGCCCTCCTGGACCTACCAAACTTCAGCAGCTTCTCAAACCACAGCCACCCCTAAACCTGGACTTGCCTACCCCTCCGTGGTCCAACCCCCTAAATACAGCTGAAACGGGTATCTGCAGCCCACCTCGCACCACAGCTGACAGCATTAGCCACTCACAGAGCTTAAACACAGCCCATTTGCATTAACAGCCACTGAGGCCATTTATTTTCCAGACTTGTGTGTGCAAAATTTACAGAAAATACTTCTAAGAAGAATGTGGAAAGACACAGAAACACTCAGATTCATGACAAGATTTATGGTCGCAGAAAGCAAACAAAGAGCCTGGAACAGCAACAGCCTGGGCACAACCAGTCCTAGAAGGAAAGAATATGTTCTGTACGTAGAAAGGTTATTAATTTTCTTCCTGTTCATTGTTTCTTTTCTTTCTAAAGCCCCCCAGGTAACACTAGGGGTTATGTATTAACAGCTGCAGACATCAAAGAATGTTCTCTGGTACATTTAACAGCTCCTTCATCCCTTCGGAAAGGACCTGGGTCAGCAGTCCAGACTTCATATTTTCAAATGAATTTTTAAAAGCAGCATTCCCAGCCCAAGTATTCTTAAGTCAGTGTAATGCACCACATGTCTTAAAACACAGATTTCTTTTTATGCAGAAAGTTAAAGGCCATGCAATCAATGAAGCAAAATAAATACACCAGACTACGATCACCCCTCCTGTATTTCAAGCATGCCAGTTTTAGAACTGTATTCACCCAAAAGCTGTAAAGAAGCTCAGGGATGAAATAGCTTCAGCAGTAACTGCGGCACAATACTTCTTGCTTAAAGCTCTCTTCGTAGCGGATGACTAGAAAGTGGTTAATGTGGTGCCAGTTTTCCAAAAAGGTTTCAATGACGCATTGGGGGACTACAGAGAAGTAAACATGATGAATTAGGAGAAAGTGGGATAAAGGAAAGAGCGAATAGGCACATGCATAAGCATACTGAGGAAGAGGTAGCACAGGTTTTCAAAACAGCAGCTCTGCCTCGGGAACAGACTGGAGCTCTCTGAAGGAGCCCATGTGGGTGTAGAGAAGGGAAATGTAATTACTGCAATTATCATACAAATAAATAATTGGTTAAAAGATAAGAAACAAAGCGTGGGAGTAAATGGTCAATTTTCAGGGTGGGCAGAGTCACCCCCAGTGACTCTGGGGCACCATCCAGCACCTTCGTAAGTGAGCTGGAAAAAAGGAGTGAAGAGGAAGATGACAAAGTTTGCTGATGATTTAAAGTAATTCTGGAGAGTCAAGATGAAGTCTGACTGAAAAATTAAAGTTGTTTGCTTCTTGATCCCAATAATATCTTAGACTCACAGCTAACTGTGCTTGCATGCCAGGGCTCCAGCAGCAAACGCTCCTCTACGTGTACAAAGACCGTGACGGCCCTTTGCAATATAATTAATTTCAGGCAATTAAAGCAGTCAAGTGGTTCCTCGCACTGCGTGTCCCGGGCACGGCTGTGATGCTGCAGAGGTGCAGGCATGGCTGAGCCGGCTGCAAGGAGCAGCTCCTGAGAAGGGCTAGCAGTGAAAGGTAATTGAGTTTGAAAGGGAAATGCTTGATAGCGCTGGCAAGAGCTGCCACATGGCACCCATAGCAAAGGCGAAAAGATGTCCCCCCCTTCCGATCATGTGAAGTGTTGCCAGCTCCCACGGCTTTCTGTGCGCAACTGAGAGATAAGGAGCTCTTGCTATGCTGCGAGAAGGCACGGCCAGATGTTGCAGCAGCACAGAGTCATCACAGAATCATAGAATGGTTTAGGTTGGAAAGGACATTGAAGATCATCCAGTCCCAGCCCCCTGCCCTGGGCAGGGACACCTCCCCCCAGCCCAGGTTGCTCCAAGCCCCGTCCAACCTGGCCTTGAACACCTCCAGGGATGGGGCAGCCACAGCTTCTCTGGGCAACCTGCGCCAGGGGCTCACCACCCCCACAGTGAAGAATTTCTTCCTGATATCTAATCTAAATCTCCCTTCTTCCAGTTTGAAGCCATTCCCCCTCATCCTATCACTTCATGCCCTTGTAAAAAGTCCTTCCCCAGCTCTCCTGTAGCCCCTTTAGGACTGGAAGGCCACAATAAGGTTGCCCCCGGAGCCTTCTCTTCTCCAGGCTGAACACCCCCAACTCTCTCAGCCTGTCCTCATAGTAGAGGTGCTCCATCTCTCTGATCATCTTCGTGGCCCTGTGCTGCTCCTCCCCTGCCTGCGCTCGACCACACTGAGCTGCTCTGACAGCGCCTGCCGGCACAGTTAGATTATTTTCCTCTTATTCCTGGAGTACTCGGTGCTCTTCAAAACTACTCTCACCTCGCCTAAACTCTGCACGTCCTGGATCAACGCTTGGGTAATGTCCCAGGGGGACTGGGACTCAGACAGGGTCAGCACAGATCACCAAGAGCCTCTTCGCAAAAAGTTGTGGGATGCCTAATTGCAGTGAGTCATGCACCACTAACGCAGGCTGGCAAAAGTAGCTTAAAGTCACTAAAAGCCTTGAATGTTTTGCTTGCAGTTAACACTCGAGGTGTTTAAAGGCTCACAACAACGATGGGCAACAACCACTCATCCCACGCAGCAAGTGCCCAATATCTCTCATTTGTGTTGGACACAGATAACTTGCAAAGTGGTAACTGCTCAAAAGCATCCCGCCAGCCCCAACCCCACAAGCCCATCTGTATTCCCGACCTTCAGTGTTCTAGCCTAGAGAACCCTTTTATTCCAAACAGTCTGCTAAGGACATGCAAACAATACTGGCAAGCGGGAAGAGGGTAGGTTTGGGGGTTGATAAGAAATTGTGGGGACTTGGTTAGAGGGGATGGGCAAGGCGCTGATCTGCCGGGTACCCAGGCAGGCGCCACGGCGCAGCCTGCAGTGCACAGAGCCCACAAGGTGTGTGGGAAACTCATCTGCAGCTCCGAGCATACACATCGGAGGCAATCTTCTCTCCTCGTTCACGCACGGAGCAGCCTGCACAGTGAAATAAGAATGGCTTTAAGCGCAGCTATGATACATAAGCATGTGAAATGAAGCACTTCATTTCCCTGCAAATCTCTTCATTTGTACAACCCCAGGATGCTACAGAGCGAGGCAGGATCTAAAACAGGAGGATAAAACAGGAGGCAGCGCAGGTGCAGCCGTAACAGCCACCCCCAGCAACGACAGCTCGGTCAGGCAGCCAAAAACTACATCCCACGTTACCCTGATGGGAACCGAGAGGTGACATGCTGAGGGTCTGGAGACACAGAAGAGGAGCACTTCAAACCTACTCCTGATTTCTGCATTGAGTGGGTTTTTTTATGTTTTGGTTTTTTTTTTCACTGATGCAGGTGTTTGTATATTTTGGCATTTACAGTCTGGAAAGCAAGGGATGCGCAAGGGATGCACAAGGGATGCTGCTCCCTTTGACTCTCCAATAAAACAGCTGTGGCTTTGACACCACTTCCAAAACCCGAAAAATCCCCAACTCTTCACCCGCACGCAGCATCAAAAGGCCACGACACACTTCAAAGGCAGCTCCCCAGCCCCCTGGCAGCACTCTGTTTCAAACACCATGATTTTACAAGACCTTCAAATGTGCAGCAATGGTACAATAAAAATGTTCTGAAGCCACGAGGGTGTTTTATGCTGCAGCTTCACGGTGACTTTTTTTGCGGCTGCTGCCACCAGCTTTGCTGTGATGCGGCAGAGCTGGGCTCAGCTGCTGCTGGGCAAAAAGCAGAGATAAAATGAAATATTTGCAGTGAGGCCAATTCGGGAAAAATGCTGTGTCCACATGCAGAGTTTAGGTGAGGTGAGAGTAGTTTTGAAGAGCACCAAGTACTCCAGGAATAAGAGGAAAATGATCTAACCGTGCCGGCGAGCGTTGTCAGAGCAGCTCAGCGCGGTCGAGCGCAGGCTGGGGGGGTGCAGCACAGCCCATGTGCATGCAGCCTCAGCCACCAAAGTGATGCAAACGCACAATAAATTGAGTTACACTGGCCTGGTCAGTCTGATGCAGGAAGGCATCTCTCGGGCTGCACATGGGCGGTTTACCTTCCCAGTGTGGGCTTCCCTGCACACCCCCTCGCAGAGCACCCCCTTGCGCTCAGGACACGTGCTGGAGGCAGCCCTCGGCCATCCCGGCCCCATCCCAGTCCCCACTGTTTGCTGCGTGCAGCCCCTTCCCAGCGAGCGGTGCGGCGCTCAGCTACTAGAAAGCCTCAATTAAGCAAAGCGTTACTTTGGGCCAAATCAAGCCAGAGAAAAATATTTTGAAACAATAAAAGGTGCTCTCCAACTGTGAAACCAGGCGCCTGCTCAGCCTTCTTACTGCTTTCGACCAGGTAATTAAGCCCCTTTTTCTACATCAGAGCCGTTTCCAGGAGAATTTCCCTCTGACATAAAATGCCAATGGCTTCATCCTTCTCAGGTAGGGTTTATAAAATGCAGGAGCAAGCAACGGTGGGAAGGGACAGTGGGCAGAGGAGCGCTGTGCTCTGGGAGAAGTGAAATGAAAGAAGGGAAGTAACTGCTGCCCAAGGGGAACAGGTCCCTGCTCCGGGTGAAGTGCCGTGTCCACTGCCTGCTTGACCCAACATCCTCCAGTCAGTTCCTACATCAAAAAGCCAATAGAGGAATGAACACTACACAGCTGTCGCCCCTGTGCTCTGCAGCGTCCGCCGCTGCTGCCCAGACCTTCTCCTGGTGACGCAGAGGTCCCTGCGGAGAGGTCTCACTGGCACAGGTGACGCATCTGCTACCTGCTCCTCATCACAGGAAGCAACCCGTGGAGGGCAAAATGCTTTATTTAATAACTGGCAGGCGCTTTAGAGTCTTTCAACTAACACCTGTCACTTCTGGCAGTGCTTTTAGCTCAACGTCTTCTTCTTTCAAGTACCCTGCACGCAGTCGTTCCCACCCGCCTCAGCAGGGACCTCACAGCAGCGCGCAGGGCATGGGAGGTAAATGCACAATGCTCATCATACCTGAGGACAGATGCTCTGCTGATGGATTTTGAGAAGAAGTAAGGGTTTAACTCACTCAAATCAGCCAGTCGGTGGGTGGCTCAGCCTGTCCTGCAGCCCTCTCTAACCGCAGAGAGGTCCCCATTGTCACCACCATCACCAGATGGCAGGGCACATCTCCGTCCACTGCGATGGCTCCGCATGCTGCAGACTGAACCACCGGGCCGAACCGCTTGTGCCAGGCAGCCGTTTTGGCTGAGTCTGCCCGTATCCTGGAGCATCTGCACTGTACAGCTCACACCACAGCTGGGGATGGCTTACGGAGGGGAGCAGAGCCTCTGCTCCTGCTTGGTGACCCCCAGACTTCTGCTCTGCTGGGAGGCGCTGGATGCTTCTGGTCAAGAGAGGCCCTGAAAAGACTCGAGGGAACACAGTGCAGAGCAGAAAGAGGGCAGCAGCCCCAGGTGGGGCTGAAACAGCATCACGAGGACTCTGGCTCAGAGTTCGGTGACACTGCCACAAGGGGGAAAAAGAGGATTTTACGATCTCCTTTACTGTCTTCACAGCAATGTGAAGACAGGCACTAGAAGTCAGCACTGAGCTATCACCAGTGAGAACAGAAGTTGCTCATCAGAGTAAGCAAGAAAATGTATTATGTGAGAGTATAATTTATTATAGAAAAGAAGCTTTTTAAAGGAGAATTTGAATTAGCATCTGCTGGTTCAGAGAGGTGACACTTACCAGCCCCAGCTGTCCGTGACTGTCACCATCCCCAGATCCTTCCAGCTCTAACCCCATGTGTGCAGGATGGCAAATGCCACCATGGAGTCCACAGTGGCATAAACTCTACGCAATGACATTTGCTGCTCTTTACATGCTGCCAGACAACCTTTCACGCTTCGTCTTGTGTATCTTATAAGAAGGTTTTGAAAGCTCCAGCAGAAATCTCTGCTGCCAGGCAGAGGCAGCAAGAGCTGAGGATGCGTGATGCCCTCTGTGCTGAGAAAACATCTGGGGTCAGCAACAGGAGCTTTAGCTGGAAATGGCAGGAGCCTGATTTTTTCCCTACAAGTCTTCCGACCTCAAAACACTTCCCTAAATCCTCTAATCCCCAGCTATGAGGAACGAGGCTGAAAAACAGAGAACAGCCTTCCAGGAGGGAAGAGGGCAGCTGGAGAGGAGAAGATGACTGAGGATGTTGAACAAAACTGCAAAGCAGCGGTGTGGTCAGCACAGCCACGCAGAGTAGAACGTGCAGGTGCTGCACAGGCCATACTGTAATAGCAAATAATGTGTAGGAAACTTTTGTCTCTAGTCTGGCATCAGGCTTTGGCCCATGCAAGGTGCTTCTCTCAGTTTCGCTGTACTCCCCATGGCTCCTCTGATGATGGCTTGGAGCACTTCCAGCAGAACTCTGCTACGGTATTTTTGTTTGTTAATCTCAAGTGCTTTGCGATAAAGAGAATCCAGAAGCATTTTTCTGTGTTCCCCTACCCCAGTCATTCTCAAAATATTGTCAAAAAAGATGATCAGATTATAATTGGCACAGACGAAAACATGAAATATTACCCAGGCTAAATCCTCTCCTGTGCTGAAGTGGTTCTCCCAAAGGCATCTGTAAGAGGGAAGATCTTCTCAGCATTTGGAGGGAAGTGATGACCTCTTCTGCCTACCACAGCCTGCCTGCCTTCCCCTAAGTAATCAAATTCCCTGCAGCTCTTCTAGGAATTGAAAGGGAAGTGAGGAGGTCAAAGGATAAAGAAGCTCAAATAGCACATCTCAGACCTCGCCAGTAAAAATGTAAGTGGAGCTGTGCAGACTTGGGGAGTTGGGGGGGAGGCAACTGTCTTCACAAAGTCACGGAGGATCTGGCAGGATGGCTTGATTTAGAAGTTTTAATGAGGCAGCTGTGCAAATGACACATTGGCCGCACTACACAGCACCAAAGGCTGCCAGCAAAGTCACCAGCTTATTTGAATTAGCAGCACCCAGCTATAAAGACTGCCAAAATAGCTCTAGCGCTGCTAATACCTCTCCAAAAACCAACTGAGGCTAAGACAAAGTTATGACTTAGGCACGAGCCATCACGGGCAGGACCCATCTCTCCCACTGCAGACAGGAGCGCCTGGCCAGGGACATGTTCAACTGAGACAAATCCATGAGCAGCCGTATTAATCACTGATGTCAGCTATAAAATCACTCTCAGCTAATCATGATTTGCCATACTTGTGTAAAATACCTGCTCATTAGCAATGGTTTCCAGCATCCTTATCTCTATCCTCTGCAGTTCCCTGTGCCCCAAAGAACAACTCCTGATGTGGCAGTAGAAAAGAGGTGAGGAAAACTTCTCCTCACAGGTCCTGGATGCTTTTTGTCTTTTCCAGACTCTGAGGGGTAAATGGACTTGGCAAAACAGACTCAAAAAGCCGAAAGACATTGTAAATCAATGTATTTAAGTTCTTATTTGCATTTGTACCAAGGCCCTTTGGCATTAGATACTGCTCACAAACGAGCACATTAGAAACTTTTTTTGCACACAAACAACCAAGACTCGTAGCTGCTGCTCTGCCTCCCTCCTGGCAGGAACTTCTACGCACAGATGTGCTATTTGGCCGGGCCCCAGTGTGATGGGGTAACACTGAGCACCTTGACTTCTGCATTAGAAAAAGCGCCTGTCTTAGCGTGTTAATGTTGTTTTCCACATTTTATTTCAGACTGAAGCCACACGGAGGGCTGTCCCTGAGGGAGCTGCTCCTGAGCATCCCTGAGCACAGCTCAGCTGTACACACTGCAGTGCACTGCTGTCCCAACTTCCAGCCCCATTCAGACATCCAGCTGCTAAGCAGTAAGGATCTCCTTTAATTTAGCAAAGTCAGGGTCTAAACAGGGTTCAGGCCAGTCTCTAACCAGACTAACCAGCCCACACGTGCAAGCTGAGTGTGTTGGTACAACATAGCAATGAAATGCACACACACCAGCCGGGATACACCGGCACGCTCTTTTTCCAATGAATATCCAGTCCCTGCATATGGGAAATAACAACTAAGCCGAACCACTTCATTCAGTCTGATGGACGCACAAGGCCATCTAGTTCCAGGTATAGAAAGATCACCAGCTTCTGCCTGCCAGCAGCAGGAGCTGCACTATCACAGCTGCTGTACAGACACAGCTCCAGTAACAGACTCACCCAGCCAGGGCTTCCCTGACCATAACCTGAGGGTCATCTAAGCTGTTTGCAAAGAAAACTGAATCTGGAATGAGCACTGACAGTCCGTGACTAATCCAGCCTCAGCCTAACCCATCGCAAATGCTCAAGAAAGTTTAACGAAGTACCCGGTCATTTAATGCCAGTGACCCTGGAGAAGGAGGGAGGATGAATCTACACAAGATGGCCAACTCATCACATCCTACTAGGGCAACCACACAGCATGATGGATGGATGGATGGATGGAGGTGCAGACAGAGTGGCCATTATTTGAATTGCAAAGTTATTTAGGATGCAGATGTGGATTTCCTGGAGGGCAGGAAGAGAAGGAATTAAGGAGGCTGTAACTCCCCCTTATTACCTACCATCAAGGCGGTCTGGGTCATACCTGGTAGCTGAGGCTCCGCTCCCACCTTTGCAGAGCATGGTGCCATCTGGCCCTGACACAGAATCACTGTCATCTCTATTGAACAGCTCTGCAATGTGCCTTGCAGGTTAGACAGGACAAATTCTGTCTGCCTGGTGGGTGTACGGGATGCTCAGCCAGCGGCTTAGTGCCATCCTACCAGGGGACTGGGACAGGAGGCAGGATTTGGATGCTCTGCCGGTCGTGTAGGCACCAGCTCTCCTCCTGGAGAAGAGCCTGTATCCCACTGCATAGACGGATTGAGCAGGAGGATCCATGCAGGAGGCAGTGATGTTCCCTCCTTTGGGAGCTCCCCTGATCCTGAGCGGCCACGAGGGAGCCCCGGCTCCATTCCCCAAAGAGACCAGCAGTGTCTGTCCAAGCTCAGTGCTTGCCCCAAACAGATGAATCCTTCAGCATGGAGAAATCACCTCCATTCACGTCACGCACCAGATGTTAAATCTGAATGTCCGCTACCTTGGGTCCCTGGCACAGCTGTGGGAGCACTCCCGGCACCAAGGCAGGCGCCGGGACGCCTTGCAGAGACTCAGACTGGTCGAGGGCTGCCAAAACGGAGGCCAAATGATCCCACTCGTGCACGTCACACAGGAAAACGAATGCCATCCTGTCTGCTGTCTAGAGCTCGGGGCTGGAGTCAGATCAGCTGCGGAGATGGAATAACATCTCCTCCTAATATGGTTTGTCTGTAAAGTATATCTGACTCTAAGGGACAACCCGCGTTGTGGACACCAGCCCCTGACCACATCAGTCTGGGAGAACAGTTCGGCCCATTGTGCCCCACCACACTCCCACATGGACCACAGAGCACTTCCCAGCACTGTATGGCAAACATTGGACTTCATAGAAGTCCAAAAATTGTAACTTGTGTAAGAACAGAGGTGATCTGTGTGATCTTGAAGAGATCCCTCTGATAGCAAGATGGAATTCAGGACAGAGAGGAGCAACAGTTCATTAGAAACATAAGAGCAGTTCCAAGAGGAAAGCTGGGAAAATATCTGGACCCTTCCATCCCTCCAGGACCCGCCTTCACCATGTTCCCAGGCTGGAGATAGTGCAGGTGTTACCGGCAAATCCCACGGAGCCAGAGCTTGAGCCCTCTGCCCTTTCCCACCCAAACTCCAGGGCACCAGCGGAGAACATTTGGGTTGCTTCCCCTGCCCTGGCCAGTGACACTATTTGGGCCAGAAACACCAGACGTGGTAGCTAAGGACCCGGGACAACATCTCAGTCCCCTTTCAGCACCACTTCTCGAGCTGCCCATGCAATTTACCCCCGTGCGGGGGAAAAGCTGATGCCAACACACAAATCCTCCTGCGCTGACAGAGAGCTCAGCGAGGGATGAATACTCTCCATGAGCAGAGCAGCTATAAACCCGGTATCTGTGTAAGGGATCCCGGATGAGGGAAAATTAGCTGGTGATTTCAGCCCCCGGACTCTCACTTTCACACAAAGCAGCCAAGAGCAAAGCCATACCGACTCAGAAAGGACAACTGAAGTTTCATATTGCAAAAAAAACAGGAAGAAAGGAGACAAAAAATGCCAAAAAAGGTCAGTGAAGCCTCCAAATGCGTTGGCTGAGTTTGGGTGGCTCTTTCACCAGCGGGGACAGAGAGCAGGAAGAGTGAAAAAAGCACTTAGGTACCAGCTGGGAATCTGGATATCACATTTGCATGTGTCCAAAGACCCTGAGTGCTGGAACAGAGGGATTTAAATGCAAGTTTCCTAAGAACAAGAGGTGATGGGGGGACTACCATGTCCTGCACAGTGAGTCACAGCCACCTCACCAATGCTTCTTCTGAGGAATGGCTGCTGCCGTTTGCGTGTGCTCCTGGCTGTCAGCGCGGCGCTGGGAGGACCCGGGCTCTGCATGATTCTGCAAATGTTTGGTCTCCTTTGGGCTGAGCCCAAAATCAGGGCAGCTGCACATAAACTAATTTGAATTTCTGCATGACCACGATAACAGTGGAGACGTGTGCTATATCACGACTACTTCTGGGTATTAAAGGGGGTCGTGCATGGAGATGAGTAAACCAAGTCAGGCAAATGGGAATCACATCTTACCCTGAGCTTGCACGTGTTTCTAGACCTGACCCAGACCAAGAATGCAGACACATTCATGAGATTCTTTTCTTTTATCAATTTTGGCTGCATCTGTACACACTCTTCTTCTACACAGAGGGAGCAGCACTTTATTACACTTTTAAAATATGATACATAGACAAACTTACGCTTCCAGCTCGGAGCAGAAAGAAGCCAATGGCTGCTGGCAAACCTGGTCTCAAAACTGCCCCAGCAAAAATGGAACATGCCAGAGGTGCCCTGCACAGACCGGGGAGGCAGCAGACAGGCAGTAGGGTGCACAGCTGGCAGGGCGCACAGCTGGCGGGGCGCATAGCCCAGCTCCAGAGACACCAAATATTTGACTGGTTCAGCTGAGGTTGCAATCAGTAATCCAACACAACCAAATTCACACAGCACTGGCATAAATCCTTATATCAAAGGGGAGAAGGCGGCTTACCTGCCCTGTATTTAATAGAATGATAATGGTTATTACCGTTGCAGTAACTTCAGAAGGCTCCTATGCAGAACTCCAGCCCTGTAGCAGTGGATGTTGTTTAAATGATTAAACAGACCTGTTTCATATCTCAGAGGACTTCTACCTTCATCTGCTATTGACTGTGCAGTTCCTAGTCCTGTTACAAATCATGTGGGCTGAAACTCCTGTCTATAGCTCTAATAGCATCTGACAAATGTGAAAAACCCTGAAACTCAGAGCACCGGGAGATAAGTGAGCTCAACGATCTCTGTTTTACTGATGAGGAAAATAAGGGGAACAGAAGCAGCAAAACTACAACCACAAACAACCCTGTGAGCCAGTGCTCTGAACCTGACACTGTCCACACTGCTCTCGAACGCCTCTCCAGACACCTCCTCTAACGACTCCAGCAGGACACAGACCGTATGGGAGTCACCTTCCCCTCATGGCAGCCCCGTGGGCCCTGAGATTTCCTGGTAAACAAACACAATGGTATAATGTTTTCCAAAAGGTTTAAACACCAAAAAAGGAAGTACCGGGTTGGGGCCAACAGGTCCAGGGAACTGATGGGTTGACCAGAAACCCATCCCATTCCCTCTTCCTTTCCCTGGCGTGGGCCAATACCAACCCAAGCGTCATCTCAGTGACAAAGGAGTGACAGGAGTGGGACAGTTCCAGTGTAGGTCCCTGAAGAGAGACCTGCACACACCTACTGAATGCGGATGGAAGATGGAAGCGGCGTGGCTGAGCCATGCCCAGCAGAGGCACCCACCGCCCTGGCCAGCACCGCTGCAGTCGCACAGGCCTGGTGCCAACGCACCCTTTGAGTTGCGCGCAGACAGTAGCAAGAGGATTCAAGGACAGCAGTGGGTTGTCCCTGCTCTGTATGTGAAGAGGAGATTGCCACAGGATTTACCTCCTCGCTCCCAGTGGATTACCCGCAAATAAGGCGTTTTGCCAATGGCTTCACCTTCAGTGTTCACCAAGGGACCACTGCCGCCGGCTGGAGTCATGCAGTCGGTGGGCAACTCCATCTCACCTGGAAAACAGCGTGAGAAGCAGCTTCCAGTCCACGCTTTTCCAAAGATTTCTAGGGGCTACCCACAAAATGCAGATTTTAAAAAAATGATCTTTAGAGCAAAGCCCCTGTACGCTTGAGGGTGTTTGGGCTGAAGTTTTAGAGCTCAGCCAGCCCTAGTTAGAGCTGCTAATGTAAAATCTATTTTCATTGCAAAAATCAAGCCTCCGCATGAGGATTTGCTCCTAACCCAAGTCCTCACCACACTCAAAAGCCCATACCTCAGAGGGACCCTGCTTTGCACAACTGCTGCCCCGTTTGCAGGGGCAGCCACAGCCAGTGCTCACAAAGCTCTCCAGTGCTACCACAGCCACGCTGCGCAGCTCGAGCGGAACTGGCTTCGCACTGCAGGAGGACGAGACCTTAGACACATGCACCTGAAAGCGCCCGGATAGCAGGGCGTAAAAGTTGAGAACAAGGAAGAAACGATACAAGCATCCAGGGAATGAGTTAGAGGAGGAAGAGGAGGAAACAGCTCTCGGTTAGTGACAGCGATGTGGGATGGATCCCAGGTACTGCCACCTCTCAGGATCCCCATGCTGGGAAGCATCACCTAATTGCCATGGCTGCCCAAACGCAAACTGGCAAAGCAAGCCAGGGGCCGGACAGGCATCTCCCATACACCCACGTCCAGCAGGAGACGCCCTGGGAGAGGTGGATGCTCCTCACTTCCCACTGGCATAAATCAGGAGCAATTCCCTGAGGTCCACAGATCTCAAGCAGGGAACTGGGAGGAAGAGCAATCCCATTGTGTGCAAGCAATCAGCACAATATTCAGCCACTAACAAAATAACCCTGAATTTAGCTTTGGCATTTCTTGGCGCCAGCCCCTTCCTCGCACACGTATTTTTCTAGGGGCCTGGTTGATCTCGCTCCGTCTTTGCCCTCCTTGAGCACAGCTGCGGAAAGGCAACCAGCCGAACCCCAAACAACCCGCATAACATTTTGTTACCGCCAGCCTGAAATATCTCAGATGCTGTGGTGCGTGATACCACCGCACAGATTTGTCTGTTAATACGCCGTCCAACCCAAATAAACTTTGGCTCCACTTTGGAATTGATCTCCCAATCGAGGAGCTCTGCTGTTTCCCCGGGCAGCCGACCCTCCTGCAGGAATTTAACCCTCCCTGGCCCGACCTCTCTGCCCTGACACAATGCTTTTGCTCAGGCAACATTAGGTGTTTGAGCCCTTCAATACAATGTAAGGAGGGGTGGGATGGCTTTTCGCATCACCAGTCCTGGGATGAAAACAGCCTTGACATCTCGCATCCTCGGCTGGCTCACGGCCAGGTGCGGGGGGAGCCAGCTAAGCAAGCCCCCACTATCAAAATGCTGCTTCTTTAAAAAGGCTCTTCGCTGGCTGCAGTCAAAACCACGCTATGCCTAACGTCACCGAGTAACAGAAATAGCAGGCGTGAGTGAAGGGAGGAGAATGAGAGTATTAAGAGCGCACAGATTTCAAACATACTTGGCTAGGTAGCACGCTCCCTTCCTGCCGCTGCCTTCCCAGATGCGACGGAGCACGGGGATCTCTCGCTGTCTGCCCAGGAAGGAGGATTCTCTCTTTTTTCTTTTATTCCCTTTTTTATTCCTTTTTTAAGTTTCAGCTTTATTACTACCAGATTCATTTTTATTTTATTTCTTGTAGGAAACTTCACCTGACGGATTTAAAAGCAAGGTTTGAGCAGGAGGAATTCATTTGTGTTTGTAGCTACTGGAATGTGCATGGTACTCCTGTGTGATGATAATGTAGAGGGAAAGGCAGGATTGGCTGAGAAAATTGCTTAGACCGTAAGATGCTCAAATGGCTGCTTGGAATAACAAGCTCTCTATTGTATGTGTGTGTGTGCATGTGTGTGAGTGCCTGCTTTTATGTACGAGTGCAGCAATGACTGTAACTTTAAAATGATGCGAGGTTTCCTCAGTTCGCTTAATTTTCCTCCTCTAGGAGTGAGGGCTTGCCTAGCTGTGGGCTCTGTCTGGAGGCAGGTGAAGTGTCCGAATTGAATTAGTGCTGTAGTAATTTTATGAATGAAGCAATACGCAGGTTCAGCGGAAGAGGAGCGGAGCGGGGAGTCGCGGTGTGCTGAGCTCTCTCCGGTGGGAGCTGTCACGCCAGGGAACCGCACAGACGTGCACAGGCACGGCACAGATCTGCTACAAGTGCTCGGAACACAAAGCGAGGCAGTTGCAAGAAGACACGGCACCTGGGCCGTGGAAATGTGCTCCTGAAAATGAGCTATCACCAATCCAACTGAGCTTGATAGCTGCGTGTGTGACCGGCTCCGGGCTTAGCTGGAGCATCCCATGCAGAGCCATTTGTTTCCAACCAAGTGTGCCGGCAATTGTGTGGCAGAGGAGCAGGCAGAGCTCCCTGAGCATCCACATCTCCTTCATGTGTGAGTCTTGCTGCCAGCACAGCTCGTACATGAACATCAATAAAGCAGATGATGAGGGAGCAAGCCGGTGCAGGGACAGGCTGGCTACACATGCCCAGAGCCGAGCAGGAGAGGAGCGGACAGCACAGCAGGGGAGGAAGGAGGCAGATTTGGGTTTGCGAGGTCCAAGAAAGCCAAGATGCTGGTGAAGCTGCTGCAGACCTGCCCAGGGGAATGACGTCTTAAAGGGCACTGACCACCGCAGGACCACACTTCATCTCTCCCCCTCGGATGTCTGTACCCAAGGGACTTGGGCAGGAAATGGGCTCTGTGTATTGTATTTTTTTTTTTGCATGCCTATCCCAATGGTTAAGTGAGGAGAATTCTCCCTCTGTAATGGATTGCTGTCTTTTATGCAGAGTTTTTGTATGACACCTCCATAGCACCCATTACCCACAGCAGGTGGTAATGGGAAGAAAAGAAGATGAGGGCGAGTCACAAAGAGGATGAACACTGTCCATCCTCTAGTGCTACAGAGGTCACTGTCAGGGTCTTTGGCACGAGGGCAGTCAGAGGAGGGCCTGGGGCTGTAATCCTGCTGCCAAGGAGCAAGTGGGCGGAAAAGGGCAAAGGAGTCAAGAGCTGGTGTAGAGGCAAAGGGACGCCAAACGCACTGGGAAAAGCTGCAAAGCTTAGCAAATTCCCAGGATAACGCAAACCCAACTTGCCCAGTGGAATGAGGCAGAGGGAAGTCTCTGCTTGCTGAGCCCTGCAAGACAAGGTGGTCCAGCAGCCCCTCTCACAGCGTTTTCCAAACAAAGAGACAATCTGAGCTCCATAAAATACATAGCACAAACACACTTCTGTGTTGTAGCGATGTTTAGGTTGGCACAGGCTTTTGGTATGCCTTAATATTTGGGCATTTTATCTACTTTTTCAGTGTTTTTCTCAGGTCGGTTTGATCTCCCTTTGCCTACACCCAGAGCTAGCATAAATTCAAAGCAACGCAGTCATGACTTGTATAGCGTTGGGCCTGAGCTAACCAGAAGCTCCCATGTACAAAGAGCGACTACCTGCCTAACATGCTGCAGAGCAACCTCACACCTCTCTGCATGAGGCTGTTTGGACAGGTTCACACACAGGTCTGTCTGAAATATATCTATGCATGGACACATGAAAATCTGTGGGATTGCATTTGTCAGAGAACATGAAAAAAAAAGATTTTACAGACATATAAAACCCACAGTGCAGCCTACCAACATGCTCTATAGACAGAAAATATGTTTTTTCTCCATCACTCAACTACAATTTGATACTGCAGGTTGGGACATAGCTGGAGCTTCTCATTCAAGGGAAGTTGCTCTGTGAAAACACTGCAGAAATGCTGGACAGGACTTTGAGTGTACCACTTACACAAAATAGAAGTTTAAGCAATCATGCTGATAGATCTTCAAGTTGCTGTTATGAATTTAGGAAGGACGTTTTTTTTCCCCAACTCCAAACTAACTCTAAGAATTGCAGCAAGTGGTTCCAGTGATCCATACGAACTCTTTTGTCTCTTCCATGGACACACTAAGACATGTCATTCCTCAAAGCTGTGCTTTTGTAATGATAGCATGAATCTTACATGAGTGGCCTCAGTGCAGAAGACTTTTGGTACATGCAGACAGTGCAGATACGTACTCAGGGACAGGTAACTCCTAAATGATAATTTGTGTTGCTCTGGCAGATTTTTAATATGTTGGTTTCTGATGTCTTTCCTCTAGTGGAGAATGCAGATCTTCCTTGGATGAGGCCCCACTAAGAAATGGTTCACCATCTCCCAGCTGTCACATTTCTCAGAGCAGAAAGAACAGATCTTCAGACCCCTGTGGCATGAACAGAGCCTCTGGCATTAAAAAGCCAGAAGGATGTCCCTAACCGACGAGATGGAAAGCCACTTTTCTGCAACCCCCTACATGGTGACAGACACAAGCGAGGGCAGCCTGTTCAGAATCAGACCCAACGCCTCCGCCAATGCCACCGGGGACGGCACGCCAGCCACCGGTTCCATGGAGGACATGATCGCCATCTGCACCATCGGGACAATCCTCTCGCTCATGTGCGTGATTGGGGTGACAGGCAATGTCTACACCTTGCTGGTGATGTGCCATTACTTGCGATCATCTGCCTCCATGTATATTTACATCATCAACCTTGCCCTGGCAGACCTGCTCTACCTTCTCACCATCCCCTTCATCGTTGGGACCTACTTCATTCAGAAATGGTATTTTGGGGACGTTGGCTGTCGCATCCTGTTCAGTCTGGACTTCCTTACTATGCACGCCAGCATCTTCACCCTCACAGTCATGAGCACAGAGCGCTACTTTGCTGTGCTGAAGCCCCTGGACACAGTGAAGAGGTCCAAGAGTTACCGAAAGGCCATTGCTGTTGTTATCTGGCTGGTATCGCTGCTGCTCACTCTCCCAATGCTCATCATGATCCAGCTGGTGCAAAGGGACAACAAAAGCATCTGCCTGCCCACTTGGAGCAAGCTGTCCTACAAAGTCTATCTCACCATCCTTTTTGGTACCAGCATCGTGGGCCCAGGGGTAATCATTGGCTACCTTTACATCCGATTAGCCAAGATTTACTGGGTGTCGCAAACAGCATCCTTCAAGCAGACCAAGCGGCTGCCGAATCAAAAGGTGCTTTATTTAATTTTCACCATAGTGCTGGTGTTCTGGGCTTGCTTCTTGCCTTTCTGGATATGGCAGCTCCTCTTCCAGTATTATGAATCCTTCCCTTTATCTCCCAAGGTGATGAAGAACATTAATTATCTGACAACCTGTCTGACCTATAGCAACAGCTGTATCAACCCTTTCCTCTACACCCTGCTCACCAAAAACTACCGGGAGTACCTGAAGAACAGACAGCGGTCCCTCAGCAGCAGCAGTGGGTACTTCCAAAGGAGGAATCGGTTTCAGAGGATTTCAGGGAGATCCCTGTCCACGAGCAGTCAGCACTGCACAGAGACATACGTTCTTGCTCACGCTCCTTTGGGAAACAGCAGTGCCTGAAGGTAAAATATATCTCCAAGAACAATCAATATTGACTTCAATGTTGCTTTGATTTAAAGTGTACATTGTAAAGGCAAAGCCTTAGCAGATCCATAATGTGCACACATTTAGTCCAGAGGCTGTGCCATGTCTGTTCTCATTTTCTTCAGCGCCACTGATTTGATGCTAGCAACGTTCAGCTGAACATCTATCTAAATCGCCTTTTGCTTTTTATCTTTATATTTTATAGTGTATGTCTCCTCAAGTAGCCATCAATAATGACAGCCTATAATAGGGCCATGTTTTTTAATAGTATCAGCTGTCTCACAGAGTTTAAAATTATGTTACTCCCGTGAATGGCAGTAGTTTGCTCTTTCTTTCCGTTAGCAGTAATGCTAAAATTGTAGTTGTATGAGGACTGAAACAATGAAATAAAGACAAAGCAGCTGATGATTGTGATGTGCAATTCAGTTTGAATTTGGGGTAGGACTGGACAACTTGGATGAAGCATACCCAGGGGTGCTTGTCCTGATTTTGGTCGTATTCACATTTATCCTACACTCACACGTATGCAACTGGGGTTGATTCTCCATTCACACAGATGTCTGTAGTGGAGTTACACCAGTTTGTCTTAACAAGACAGGCTTCCCGTGACAGTGCCACAGCCAGGGAACACTCAGCATCCCCTAACGCGCTGACCCCAAACACGAGCACCCATCTCAGGGAGCATCATCTGACCTGGACAACTGTATCTGCCCTCCTCCAGGGAGGAATCAGGAACCTCTGATGTTGTTATTCTCATCCATCAACAAACTGCAACGTCCAGCCTGAGGGACCAGACCTACGTTACCGAGTCTAAGAGGAAAGGACAGAGGGAGAGGAAGGGGGCGTGGGGAGATGTGGTCTCCAATGGGCAAAGCTGTGCTATCTGAAGCCCCTAATATTCTCAATTATAAAAGCAAAAGTTCCCTATTAGTGAGATCGCTTGTTCTGTTCACAGGAGATGATTTTGCTTTTACTGCTACGAAAAGTGAATATAGTCCTGCATGCACCAAGAACACTTTGCCTGTCCTGGCTTTCACTGATGATAAAGCATCGTTAGTATAAATATATCCTCCGTGATGTCTGGCGCTTCTCCAGTGACTCTAAAAGTACCGCCTCTGGGATGCTGCCAACATCCGGACAGGAGTCCTCTGCTTGCATTAGCCCCGTTACCTCATTAGCAAGGATACAACGATGCAATGCCAACACAACTCTAACCAAGTTACAGAATTAGAAACAAATTAATGCTTATGAGTAAATTCAGGACTGCAGTGTGTTACACCATTTGGCACTGAACTTCGTTTGCTTATACAGAAACTGAATTTGGGTTTTAACCGCCTATTTGCCTTCAAGGCCTTTAAATGGTCATTGCTCATGGGGACAGTGAAAGCTCTGCTTCCAGCCTCCCTGACTGATACACTCGGAAAAGAAATTGCCTTTTTCATGCATGGGTTTTGTTATGTATAGAGAAGATTGCACATATCATGAAAGAGGACCCTCATGCATGCAGTTTTAACGTTGAACTGTTG
Source organism: Ibidorhyncha struthersii (assembly GCA_013398815.1). Lineage (NCBI taxonomy): Eukaryota > Metazoa > Chordata > Aves > Charadriiformes > Charadriidae > Ibidorhyncha > Ibidorhyncha struthersii. Next base: position 369,111 of record VZSZ01011521.1, on the reverse strand, counting down.
CAGAAACTGGAAGGCCCTCACCCTGTGCGCCCAACCGCCTCCACGCACACCATCCGCAGCGGTTCTGGGGCTCAGGGCACCTTACCGGCACCCTGCTTGCAGTGCAGGACACTGACCGGCAGGTCCTGCTTCAGGATTAGCCCCTTCCTGATTTCAGAGGGGCAGAAATACCACTATATTTGGCTACTGCCTACACTGACAGTACTTGTTAGTTCCCAGACCCTCCTCAGGCTGGAGGCACACTAGTCAAAGTCCACCAGAGAGAGTAAAGCAGCATTCACCCCACTGTAAGGAGGAGGACGCCCATGGGTGGGAGGTGAAAAGGCTTGCTATATTCATGAACCCATTTTCCAGTTATATTTTCCAGTGTTTACCATGGGTCAGAATGTAAAATTTGGCCTCCTTTATTTGGAAATTGCAATTTTAACTTCTCCTTGCTCAGAAATAGCCAGACAAGCTCAGCATGAGGAGTCCCCGTGGTTGTGAAGGAGAGCTACTACGGGTTGAGCCTTTAGAAAGCACAGTCCATCTTCTCTAAAATCAGATAGCCAAAATGAGAGGGCGGTTTGCAAATCTCAACTCATCCAGGCTTTACACACTGATAAGGACAGTACAGAATAGTTACCAAAAGACACAGGAGCAGACCTGTCTCCAGAGTTAATCAGTCGAACCCCTTTGTCCCCAGCGGTACTGCTCTGATTAACTTCTCCAAGACCACCACCACCACCACCACCGCATCTCAGAAAATATTTGCAAAAAGCCTGCGTGGCTCTGTAGGTGCAACAACCACCCTGAAAGCAGCGTGAGCAGCGAGGCCATGCCAGAGGTCCTGCCGTGCCCTGGGAGCTGAGCTGGGCTCGAGGCCGTAGGGGTTCCCTGCCTCCCCGGGAGGACGCACAGCCTCAGCCCTGGGCTGCAACAGTCTCATTTCTCCTTTGATGCTTGTGCTGTGCTCTCAGCACAGGGTTGCAAGTGTGTTTGTCAACCCAGCACAACAAAGCCAAGAGAAAAGACAACACCCACAAGTCAGGGAACAATTGCAGGTGATGTTACCATCAATACTGGGTCATCTTTGAATGATGAGATGTTCCATTCAAGCCTTTTGATTTCCACCCCAGGCTGGGTTTGGTTTTTTTTCTTCTTCAAACACTCACATCCATCACCACTCAGCACAGGCAACAATAAGGGAATATTATTCAAAGTCTACAGGTGGAAGCAACGCTCTGAGCAGTTCACAAGCAGCATGTGTCCAAGCTCTGCATCCCCAACTAAATTTACGGGGCGTTAGCCACACTCAGATCCCAAATCTTAGACAGCTGTCCTCTTCCCAAAACCAAACAGCAGCTCAGCCCCGAGAGCCTGCTGAATATAAATGGGGGAGCCAGAACAGGCAGTGAGGTCTGAAGAAGGAACTGCCTCCTCCAAGACATAGATTAATTGCTTGGTTAACAATAGCTATAAAATAATTCTTGTACCCTATTTATTCCTCCTTGCAGAAACCTATCACCAGTTAAAGATCCAAGAGCTGATCTTTGCATAAACAAAATTTGAAATCAATGTGAACGTGATGTGCGTGTACACGTGGCCGTGTGCTTGCATACCTCAGACCATGCTCCTACACCGGCACCCTATTTGCCAGCTCTTTCTTCCCTGTGGGCTGAGACCAGGAGCTCTTTCATCATCCTGAAGGCTTAAATCCCCCCGTCCCTGGAGCATTCGGTGCCCCACACACTGGATTTCACCAGCTGCGCTTCAGGTAGCAGAAGTCAAAACTCCAATTTTTTTTGTAAATTAAGCCAGGGAGGATTTAGCAATACATCAAGACTCAAAGAAAGTATAGCTGTAACTACACCATGGCAGGGTGTCCAAAAAGGGTCAGGCCAGGGATGCCGGTGCCTGCGGTGCTCCTACCAGCAAGGAAAGACCGGGTACCCACTCTGGTGGCTGAAACAGGCAGCGAACTACAGCTGGGGCCAGGCAATGCTTGCAGCTGGATAGTGTCTTTGCCAGAAAAGGATGACGTTTGTGTTTACCCAAACTATCTGCAAATCCACCCAGAAATTTAAGAATCCTCCTGGAAATTCTTTTTTTTTTCTTCTCCTTTTCCAAATACTGAATTGTCTCGTTTCAGCCTTTAGGAGGCAAAACAACACAATTTCTCACTTCAAGATGAAGTTTTATTCATCTGTTTGCTCACACTTAATTTCACAAATCCTCTGTACATTTTGTTCAGTCCTCAGGACTCTTACAAAAAGTCCCTCAGCTCAAGTAGCAAAGCAGAGAGCAGCTGCTCACCACGCTGCGCATCCCTCTGCCCGAAACCTGCCTGGATGGGGTGGGCACCCACAGTGGAGAGTGCTGCAGCGCCCACCCTCTGCCCAATTCCCACTCCCAGAGGCGCAGCAATCAGACACAAACCTTCCTCCTCGCCCACTGACGGAGCCTGATTTCAGCTGATCGACCACCCGTGTCTGGTCTGAGCCCCCTCCTTGTTCCTGCAACTGCACGAGATGAAGCTGCTCTGGGCCACCCTTTTAACCATGGGGGTGTCCCACCTCGCTCCCTGGCAGACAACCAGGGCAGCGATTCTTCAGCGTACCTCTAACCAGACAGAAAAACCTTGGCACGTGCTCCCAGAAGAGGATCTGGGCAATACATTGACACGGACAGTTCTGTTTCACTTAGAGCTGCAAGATAGGCAAGAAGCAGCGGGGTGAGGAGCGGGGATGTAAGGAGCTCTTTAGCTGTAGGTCACCAGTTCAGTACCTGGCCAGGTTGTGAGGGGTGGGATTTCCAGATCAGCAAGTGATCTCCTTTCATTTCTCTGGGGTGCTTGCTAGGAAGCCTCTCATTTCAGTGTTTGCTCGAGGGCATCAAAAGGAGAAGCCAAAGGCTGAACAGATCTTGGAGACCAAATCTGCACCTTGGCAGAGCTGCTCAGAAAAAAACATTCCTCTTTCCGGTGCTGTCCCACTTGTATCTGCTGTGACAGCCACGCCAGGCTGAAATCGCCATGCCCGAGCCTCCTCGCAGCACCCAGAGGAGCTGCTACAGCAGCACGCACTCAGAATAGCCTTTCTCCCCCCACACCTCACAACGCATGATGAAATCCTGAGACCCTCCCTCCGCTTTTACTACTTTTCCAGATCTAACTCCAGCTGTCTCCGGTGCAAGGCTGGAGAATCCTTTGGAAGAGAAGTATCAGACCCTCTCTCATACCTGGCCAGCTTTGCCTTAAAGTGACGCCCAGGCATACTGAATATTGTCTTATGCACAGCTGGAGCCAGGCCAGCTCTGCCCGGGGATCCATGCCAGCTATTTATTGCATGAGCTCTCATATCCTGGAAAAAAGTGTCAGTTCTAAATGATTCTGATCCCTTTTGCATCTCCAAATTCAGTATCTCAACTATAAATCCTGCTTACGCCCTGGTACGCCTGATTTGTGGTTACGGATACTGATTTAGGCACGCCAGAAATGTGGCGGAATCAAGATAATCGAGGAGGCAGTGTAACAGCAGAGAACAAATCATGCTGCAAGAATAGAGAGGCATATTTGAAAGTGGGCTGGAAAAGGAGAGGCAGAGCAAAAGCAGGCAATTTGTTGCTGATTCCCATTTTTTCGGTGTAGTATAACCGAAAGCTAACTGCAAACATTGCAGAAAAAATCTCACGTTGTTGAGTGAGTGCCAAGCAGCGGCGGATATTAACAAAGAAACACATATGAGCAAAAATAATGTATGTTTTACAGTGATGGACCCTTCACTAACTTTTATTACTCGGGAAAGAGACCTTGGAGCTATGATAAGTCACCAGCTTCGTGCTCAGCAGCAATACAAAAAGCAAACATGCCAGTTGTGCAGATGGGCATCAAAAGCAAAACTGGTTCAAACCAGTCCAGCCATTTCTGGTTTAAAATTGAGAGATTTTCCTCAATTCATCAGATCTTGTGTTACTTAAGTACAACATCAGACGTGCTATGATCAAAGCTACTTCGTTTCACTTAGTGTCCACTTCCAGCAGCTCTCAACCAAAAATGTGAGAGGTCTGAATGCTACAGGACAAAGCACACAAATCCGATGTGTGGGTGCGACTCACGCAACTCTCCCCAGGCAGCTTTGAGGTCAATCTGCAGCAGCTGGTCAAATGCCGTTGGCGCAATAAACATTTTAAGAGAAAGTTTAGCTCAGTTTTATTCTGCTTTCCCAGGAACAAACACCCCATCAACGTAGTTTGAGATCAAGAAGTCCACCAGTCAAAAAAAAAAATAAAAAATCAGAGTTTTATATGCAAACTGAAGGCTTGCTGCTCAATCCAGTCTTCCCAAATGTTTGTCACCTGGAAAGCCATCTATATGTGAGGAGAGCTCATGTTTTTGCCACAAGAGAAAGTGCAAATATCATAAATTTAGTTTCAAAGACCAAATTATTCAAGCATGCATAATTTTAACTGTCATTAGATTTAATTACATGTCGAGTAGCTGCTGTTACTAGTTTAAAGCTGTCTAGGAAGAGGAACAAATAACATAATAAGAGTAAATATTAAAAAAAAAAAAATCAGTGAAAGAACGTGCCTCAGTGACAGAGTGACACATCCACTGCCACAGGACCAGACAGGATTTGTCACGGCAGCTCTGACTGTAACTACTGTCCTGGCTGAATTCAGGCATCACCCACTTGACACAGACATCCTGCAACTCCCTTAGCAGCGTTAGTTCATTGGCACCAGCCGCAGTTCCAGCCACAAAACATCCAAGACCTGTCTTTTCAGATATGCCCAAGGCAGCCCAAAATAAATTAATCCTTGTGGGAGAGAAAGGCAAATGCCAGCAGTGAAGTACGAGCATCAGTAAGGTAGTGACATGAATGACCAGTAAGGACATGAGGATCAAATACTCTGATAAAGTAACTAACTTTTAATCGCTATGCCTCAAAAATAAAATAAAAAAAGGGGGGAGGTTTCTTCCACAGCACAGCAGTAGCGGGTACCCACGTGTTTTGGGATCCAATGTATCAACCACCCCTTCCAAAGTTTTCTCTTCCAAGAAATCTTGACCGTTTTCAACTACCGAACCTGGTGCACACACCTGAGCAGACGTGGGCAGCAATGGCTCACTCTGGCTTTTCCTGTGCTCGTGTTTATTCAAAACACTAACGGAAGCGCACCCAGCCAGTCTCCTGCTGATTACTTGTTTAGCTTACGGTTTACTGCTCAAAGAAGGGTGTAACATAATTAATTCATTAACTGCAAGCATTTTACAAACAAAATTGTTGCATCCAAAATGCCTGTGTGAGTTGGTGAGTCACTAGTATTCTCTGATATCCTTGGACGCAAATTTCTGTTCTGGACACAGAACAAGGACTGGAGAGAGCTCAGTACGGAGGACAACCAGGCTACGGCAGCAAGACGCAGCTTGCCACAAGCCCCAGCAGCTCCCGCAGCCTCCGACCCAGCTGCCCTCGCAGGACAACCTCCCCGGGGATCCGAGGTGCCCCAGGCAAGCAGTCCAGCCAGGCCACTCCGGAGATGCTGGACCTGACTTCAAATGAGAGAAGCAACTCCACTGAAGTCAAGGGAGGAAAAGAATTTTGTGGATTTCATCCTTGTCTTGTGTATCGCCAAAATATTCAGATAATTTAGCAACATTTAGCAAAAATCTGGAGAGGAGTAAGGCAGGAGTGGAGCGGCCGGGGGGTCCCGCCTGGCGTTGGCTGAAAAGTGCAAGTAGCCCGTGGAAAAGACAGTCTGACTGCGAAGGTTATGGGCCAACCCCCCCCCCCAAGAGCCCAGGACTGACACAGAGATATATTACAGTTCAGGCTGAGATCTCTGGAAGAAATACATATTTAAGTTTGCACAGAGTCTGCCTATCCTGTGTTTTCAGCTGAGCCTATGAATCTCTTATTTCATGCAAACTGAGCTTAGAAAGAAAAAACTACAGGGCCAAGTCTCTAAACAATAAACCAGGTTGACTTCGACTGGAGTCAATGCAATTGTACCAATTTACCTTAAAAAAACGATCGGGGGGGTGGGGTGGGGAACCACTCAAAACCTTTTTTACCCTTTGACTCAACTAAATGTGAATTTCAGTTGTCCACGTTAATAACAGTCAAGATCGCAAATGATCTTGTGAATGATAAAGCAATCCACTTACTAGGACTTGAAGTATTCAAATGCAAGGTCTACCCCAAGTCACACTAGAAACAGTACAAAACAATACAACATAAGGTGGAATTTCCAAAGCTTTCCAGTCCCTGGAGCATCAGAAAAAGGTGCGTTTCCTCTCTTTAAGGAAGGTTCAGCCTGTGCTGAACCTTCCTGTGCTGTTCCAGCCTTCTCCTTCATGGCTGAATTTCAGTACAGCAGCTTTGGCCATCTGGCTTCATTAAAACATCATCGTGTCCCCAGCTTTTTGTGGTGGACCAAAAATAGTAAAGAGCTGTTTCCCATTTAGCAATCCCTCATTAAGCAGTGCTAGCTGGTGGGTTGATTGCAATTTAGTTTAGCTAATTAAAGAAGAAAACATCTTTGTAAGCTGCTGGGGCTTGATCTGCTTTCTGCTGCCTAAAAATTCTTCCCTGATTTGAAACCTATGTCTGAAAAGATCTGCCTTTGGGCCAACCTGTGACAGAACATACCCTGAAGCAAACACCTAATGCTGCCACGCTTCTGCACCATGGCAAGAGAGGAGCTTTCATTTACGCTGTCCCTGATCAATGGATGGAGCTAAAACCTAAATAACCTCTAAGAGAAAAAAAACGGCACCAAAGCGCTATGCAGCAGGACCAGCCGTGGGATTTTGGATACTCCGCATTAATGCAGACCCCTTTGTGGTTGCTCTTTATGGTCACCCTTGCCCAGGGAGGTTGGGCTGGGAGGTAAGGGGCATGCCCATGCCCCGCTGGGAGAGGTTTCCATCACTCCCATGCAGCTGCCACCCTAAGACTCCCTGTCCAGGTTAAAGGAAAAAGTTTGATGGTAACGCATGAAGTAGCTGTACTCAGCCACCAGAGACCTAAAAGTTATCTTTCTGCCATTCTACAGGAACCCCAAACTACTAATATCCTTGACTGAAAAGAGAAGCCCATAGGCTTTGATAGCTGGGTTTGGAGTGCCTAAGGATTATCTTGGATGTTTTAAGAATCACAAACACCTTCTTTAGACATTTTCCTTGGAGGAAAAAAACCTCCTTCAAGCCTTGGTGGTGAAAAGTAAAAGCCCAGCCTATATCCCCACACCTGAACCACAAAATACCCTTCCCAGGGACAGGAGGTGGTTCCTGTACCGTCTCCACACCAGAAAAATCAACATGTCCCCACGGAACAGATGGGAACAATGGGGACGTGCTGAAGACACTTGGCTGAAATTGAAGAAATTTTAGTTAAACTGGCTCCAATACAGACTTTCATGTGAACCTAGGCCAGTCATTAATTTTTCTGCATTTAAGATTCTCGTCACTGAGTTGCCCGTTCCTTCCCCCAGCCTTTCTCCCTGTTGCCTATTTAGGATATGAATTCCCCGGGACACTGAGTACCTCTTGCAAAGCCTGTGTAGATGTTCAGTACAGCGGGGCCACAAAGGTGACCGATGACTTCAAAAGCAGCTCTGACACAAACAACAAATTTCAGCTGCTAATGTTAAAAGCAAAGTATTTACTAGAGAGAGGCTTTAATCCCATACAAAGCTGGTGCCGTGGTGTCCGATGTCCATACATAGACAGCACATGTCATCTGTGCTCCTGAGCGAGGAAGCGGGAGGAGATGTCTCTGCGGTGGGAGAGACCTTGCTCTGTTTGTGCCACTCGTTAACAGCTCTGGGGGATGGCTCTGCCCTCCCGAGCCAGGTTATACAGCTGCCTCCGGAGCCACCGTGATAAATTATTATTATTTTTTTTCCCTGATGAATAATAAAGCAGCCTTTCTGCCCTGCTGCGAAAAGAATGGATGTGTCTGGATATGTGCTTATGGAAGAGCTGCACTGGCGCATTTGGAGCTTCTCTGACTGGCCAGGTAAATCCATCACTGACATGTAAAAACGCTGCCCAAATGGATTAGCTATCACTTCACATATCTTGGCTAAGCAAGGCAGGCTAACGTCAGATGACCATAGTATTAGTTAAATGCAGTTGTTTCTCCTTAAAGAGGCGAGCTGGATTTGCAGCTCTGGGAGAACAAAGTACCCACAGCACTGCCCAGCGCTGCTGCACTAACACCCACCACAGCTGCCCGTAGCCAGTCTGAGCCTACAAAAAACACCTGAAAATTAGCTTTGATGGGTTTAGAAACTGTAAAAACTGCCTTTCACGGGGCTTCTCCGTGCAAGCCTCCAAGCATCTGTAGGTGTTACTCCCCGGTGTAGCTCAGCACGCTGCAGAAGCGGGGCTCTGGGGGGGGAGCTGGGAACATCAGACCAGAGCAAACCTCTGGGCACAGCTGTGAGGCAGCGAGAGGAGACGGCGTGCACGGAAGAAAGGGCTTTTGCAGCTTTGGGTAACAGTCTGCCAGACAGGGGTGGAGAAGAGCTGTGGGTAACTGTCTCCTGGGGGTTAGCAAACCCCTCCAGAAGAGCACGCGTCTCAAACTGCCCAGCTCCCAACAGGAGGAACAGCGTGTCATGGTGTCCCCTCCGCCTCTCCTGCAGGGAGCTCAGCTCCCGGCCCAAGTCTGGACCTTGAACAAGTACCACTGCGTCCCTGTCGATAAAGAAAAGCTCACAATATTTGCTTCCCTTACTGAAGTCCTTTGAGATCAATGCATGAAACAGCAGTACACTGTATACTTCTTGGATCTTCGCTTTAGCATAAACTAACACACAGTTCTGTTTTCTTTATTTCTGCGCAAAATAATTTTCAAGAGAGAGGATCTGCCAGGTTGGTTGGGGAAGAGAGTAAATCATGTCAGGGTACAAGCAGAGAGACCCGAGAGCTCTGCCCAAGGCCATGCTGAGCCAGAGCTGTCTCCCCGCCATGGTGCAGGACATCTTCAGCCCCGAGAGGTTTAGCACCTCCTGGCTGCAGGACCCGGGTGAGCTTAAGGAAAAGCCAGACCCCCGGGAGGCAAACTGAAATGTGAACACCACTCAGCACGCTGCCTGCCGCTCACACAGAGGCAGGACAACGCTGAGTTATCCTTGGCACGGCTCCCCCGAGCTGCAGTGATGTTTATAAGGGCGCTCTTTTAAACGAAAGAAAAATATGCCCAAGCTGAGTTAAATGGCAGATGTTTCTTCAGACTGAAGTTTGGCGGGGGATGCAGAACAGGATTGTTCTGGCACCAGCGAAGGCGGCACTCTCATGGAGGTTTCTCTGTCTCCCTTTTATTTATTTATGTACTTCTTGTGAATTTGTAGTTCTTTCTCGGGGCTGTGCAGAGCCTGTGTGGCAGAGGGTGGAAGAGACTTGCTGATGCCCACTGATGGGGGAACCAAAAGTTGTCTATTGACACCAGAATAACCACATAGGAGGGTGGATGAGTATCAGTGGGCATACGCACATGGTCGTGTCAGTGTGAAAGTGTTCGAAAGAGTGACTGTGCAGCCCTTTAGAGTATGGCAGAGGAATACGGCATTCAGCACAGGCATATGGCTGTGTACGTGAGCAAAAGCATCACGTTCGTGCTAACCCGCTCTGAGGCAGCTTTGCTAACATTCCTGGTGGATCAGCAGCAAAGATAACAGAGCTGTCTTTCAGCCCTGGAAAGAGCAAACGTATTCTTTGTGTAAAGGGTCACGGTGAGACAATCAACAGCCACTTGCACTGATTTTCATCCAAGGAATTTTCCCAGACTTTCCCAGAGATCTATATCGCATCTGCTTAGCATCACCCCACAGCCTCTAAGCATCTCCTGCTGCAAGGTGCCAAACCAGCTTAGCAAAGCCAGGGGAATATAAGACCCTTGTAAGAACAGCACCTAAAACCCCCACATGGAGGAACAATCTGTCCTTCATCGTTCTTGCAACAGAAAGCTGTATTGGGCTACAGTGAGTTTCTGTGTTCTCTGCATCCATTACGTTGGAAAAACCTCAACAGCAGCAATATGTCTGTTAACACTGTTAACAACTGGCAAACCCAGTTCAACGCACGGCACAGAGCAAGCAGGGCACAAGGGCCCGGCTCTGCATACATAGGGTGGGGAAAGCATCACTTGCGAGCACTTTGCTACACCTATAATTACAGGAACATACAAATGGAGGTGAAGACTGCCCAGATCCAACGTGGCCCAGAAGCTCAGTCTATTAACAGCCAGAGGTATGGGGGTGAGACCCCAGCCCAGCCTCAAGCAGGTGACCTCGGTGTCCATGTCCTCCTACAGCCTCTGTTAAGTGCACCACATGTCTCTTTTCTCCATCCTGGGAAGGACTTGCCTCTCAGCAGGGGCTAGACCTAATGGGGACTCTCCACACACAGCTCTGGGATAGATCTGCATCACTCGGGAGTCATAACATCAACATGTCTGATCCTTCAATTTAATTCATAATTTTGTAGATAGGTGTTCCAGAAAATTTGGCTGGTTCTGAAGTCAAATATCGCAGGAACAGTGTGCACCCCCTATAACTAGTGGAGCCCGAATACTATTAGTCAGTACCTGACAGCAACAGAAAATCAGTGTAATTGGCATCGTACAGTATGTGGTTATCCTCAGGAAATTGTACCTTGCTGGACCAAGCCACAATAAAAGGGCTTGATATAACTCTGCAGCTCAAGGCAGCGGGGCCCTACAGCACATCACTATTATTTGAAGCACAATAAATATGGGACCAGTTCAAAGGCCACCGCAGACGGGGAAGAGCATCCCGCTGATCTTAGCAGGCTTTGGATCAGCCCCCATAGGACTGTGCATTCCTGCTGTCTCGAGTTCTTGCCTACGTTTTGCAGCGCACAGTTACATCTCACAGAGCCCCAGCTCACTTGGGTGTGAAATAAATGCTGCCCGTTTTGGCAGAGATATAGACAGGGAAAGCAGGAGACAGCATACAGAGGGAGCAATGGTTTTTTTTCTCCTCCTCCTGGCTACTAGTATTTTCTGTGACAATCCCCACGGCACTCAATACATCAGAAATTAAAGAAGCTGCTATAGAGAAACAGCAGGTGTGCATGGGTGGGAAAGCTTTAAAATAAGCCTTTTAAAATTAACTCTTAGATAATGATGTTGTATCTGAAGCTACTTAGATAACAGCACGTTAACAGCTGGCAGGACCAACGGTGTCTATTCTGCTCACACAGGCACAACAGAAATACGTGCTTTATCTCATAGCCATGCTGGGTGCAAAACGCATTTCTCTGAAGATTATCATTCACCCTCAAAGCACTTTGAAAACACGGAGAGCTGTTTATCCAATTACACACCCAGCTCCTCCCTTGTCCTCCCTCTTCCTCAGCACTGCAGTTCAAGCAAAAATGCTGGGTCCATCCTCAAAAGCACGCTCCTTTTTTCACAGTCTCACAGACGTTCACTTGTCTCCGTAATTCCCAGCCCCTCGCTCTTCTCATCAAACCAAAGTATTTAACCACAGAAGATTGCCTCAAGAGGCTAGCAAAAAGATTTACTGCATGCTTAAGATGTGGAAGCTCATCCAGAGTCAGAGAAGCATGCTGTAGCAATTCAAGAACTGCTGTGGATCAACCCCTAATTTTACAACCTACAAAATAACTCCAATTTTTTTCAGCATGGCCCCTAGAAAAAAAGGAAGGGGGTTGTTTTCTGTTTCCTTGGGCGGACGCATTTAGATGAAGAGTAACCTTCAAAACTGTCACCAATCAGTCAAATCCCCATAAGCAATTTGAGAACAACCTTCCCACAGAGCTGGGCTGTTGCATCGGGCTCAGATATCTACCAGCAGCGCTGGGCTAGAAGCGCTGGGCCAGAACCACAGGGGATAAAGTCCTCCCTACTGCCAGCAGGACAGGCTGGCCCCAGGACATTGGGATGAGGAAAGCATCCTGGTCTTGCCTTTTTTAAGGCCTGAGGAACAAATTACCATTTCAGGGCACGGTGTCAAGAGACAGATTATCATATTCTTTGGCTGTTGGTGCTACTACAGCAATGAGAACAGATTAAGTAGACAGATATCTAGAAACTAAGGCTGTATACATCAGGCGAGGAAAGCAATCGGAGGCCTTCCCTAGAGAAAAGGATGTTATCATCACTGATTGTTTAGCTAGGAGTCATCCTGGAATGTCACGTTTTATGGAAAAGTTACTTTGGCATTCACGATGGGCTTCTTCAGAAGGGTTTGGGAGTTTTAACTTTCTCACTAATGGACGCTTTCCCACCTTATGAAATCACCAGCCTTTTTAATTTCTCTCTCCATCCAAGACAGAGCACGGAATGAAATCCCCGTGGAGTGTGAGGAGGAGGGCTTGGCCCAGCGGCGAAACTGGGAGAAACCCATACTCACACAGCGCCCGCTCTGGAGAGGGCTCTTGGTCTCATCTCCCACAAGCAGTGAAATTTATTCCAGGGTTTTGTTTTCTCTCTATTGCCCCTCCCCCGCCACCCCCTTCAAATGATCCTAAGTCTCTGATGGGACTCCACATTTTGTTTTATTCCAATCAGCAGCAACATGAGTGGCTTTTGGACTGGAAAAAGCAGAGTGAAAAAGCAGACAGTGGTGGGAGGAACAACACACAGACATCCTAGTGCCAGCACTGATGTCACACTGAATAGATATTGAAAGAATTTAGTGGCTTGGTATCATTTACTCCCAGAAGCAGCAGCTATCCAAAGCACTCCAGCACGACTTGCACTCAGGAATTTTGGTCCCTACGTGCTCGACAAGTGGACCAAACTGGTTTGTATCTCACGCTGCAGGGACAGGATGGATTGAAACCTCCTGCACTTTTGGTGTCCAGCTGTTTAAATATCATCTTTACTGGCTCAAATGTGAAAATCTCCCCACCCCAGGAGGTGACCTGAATCAAGGGGCAGGATTTTCATGGGATAACACCAAGCAGGACCCTCTTGTGTCTCTTGCCCAGGCTCCCTCCTCATCCCTGTGCAGGGACACGGTCCACTGGCAGCGAGGTGCTGGGCAAGTCTGATCTGGCAAGTAAAGGGCGGGGAAATGCTACAGGCTTGGCAGAAAGGAAAATAACTCAAAAGGCACAAGCAAGTGACACTAGAAGATGCTGTCCCTTTCGTACCTTCCATATGTCAAACCCCACCCCAGCAGAATTCGGGATATGCTGCAGAGATCGGGGACGGAGCCCGGCTCCCCTTGNATCCATCCTACACCCTCCTCCAGCGACATGCCCCAACCCCAGCGTGTGCAATGACTGCTGCAGCTGGGCAAGAGCTGTCTCGGCAGAGAGAACCCCGATGCTGCTGCCATGGGAAGGGCTGGTTTCCAGCAGCAGGACCCTCAAGGCAGTGGGGAGCAGCAGTGGGGAGTGCTGCTCACACTGGGGAGGCGCAGAAGCACCACGCTGCACTGGCACGAGCCACTGCCAGCATTTCCGATGCCAGCAGGATGGCGTGCTGCAGAGGCTGGCATTGCTTTCCTCCACCACGAGAGCTGGTTTTAATTAGCTCCTTCACCTCAAAGAGAACACGCGTACTTTCAGGATGAAGTGGGACCACTGACAGGGCTGGGGATGCTGGGAGAAAATATCCTGCGGGATAAGTAAGAGCACTTCTGCTTCTGTTATTCCACAGTTTTACCAGTGTATTATCCACATTATTCTCAGCAGTTAAAACACAACCTGTGCTGACAGCAGGGAAAAGACATCTGAATCACATCCTGCTTCTGCACCATCCAGTAAAAGAGGATCAAAAAACTTAGAGCTAATTATTTACTTGACAGACTTCATATTCAGAAATTCTCTTTCCAGATGCTGAGATAAACAGTAATAAAAAGAAAACAAAAAAATATTCGTCATCTTTACTTCTATCAGTTATCTAACAAGGCTTGTTACTGGGCCATCACTGTTTTCTGTACAGGGAGCTTTCTTGCAAGTGTCACAGTAGTAGTCAAAAAGCACAGTCTACTCACGTGGTAGACTGAGAATCACCAGGTTTCTGGTCTGATCCTAAGCCCATTTTGAAGCCAGTGGGACCCTTTGATTCAGGTCCTAGGTGATTTGGCAAATTTACAGAGGAACGCTTGGTCTGAGTGACAAAGTAGGAGTTGTTCAGAGGAACGAGCTCCGGTTGGTTTAGCTTTCCTATCAGTGTTGTTTCTTCTGATGGTCTGGGACATCTCTCCACATACCTACACCTCCGCTTGCTCACTCACTGCTCCCTGGTACAGTATCTTTTTTCTTTTTTTTTTAATTATTATTTTAGTGCATAATATGTGTTGTCATTTCATATTCGTTTAAAAACAATTCAAACCCCAGAACAGAAAAAGCAGCATAGTCCAGACAACTTAGGTGCATTTCTCAGAAACCCAGTGTCTTTGTGTTTGAAAAATGAAAAGCAGAGCCTGTCCTGAATTTAAGAATATACAGATAACTTTAAAGCCGATCATTCAAGATCAGAAAGGAGCCTTCCGCCTCCAGGCTGGGGAGTTCCAGTTCCCCCCACCTCTTCTATCCAACCAGCAAGCACAACTGTCTTCTACGCACCCAGCAAGTGGTGGGATGGGTCTTCTCCACAGCCCAGCGCTGCTTGGCTGTGTGCAGTGGTGGGGGACACTGGGGGAAGTAATTAAAGCTGCGCCACAAGAGCAAAAAACAGCTGCAGTGCTCCTGCTGCTCACAAGGGTCTTTTTTGCTGCAGCGTGAAAGCCCTGAGAGAAACTAAGCAAAGCCCCCAGGCTGGCCGAGAGCTCCCCAGGGGCTGAACTCGATGCCGCTGCCGATCAGGCTCCTGCCTGTCCAACATGAACGGAAGAAAAGGGAGACTTTGTTGTCTGCGCTCTCCTTTCCCTGCCCTTCCTCCACCCCTGCCTCTCCCGCTCCAGCACACGCTCTCCTCTCGGGCCCTCGCCGCAGCACTGCAGGATGCCACTGCCACCACCCAGCAAAGAGCTCCGGCATCCCGACAGCAACACAAAACTCTTTGGCCTTAAACATCATGAGCTGCCAACAAACGTCTGACCATTGGTTTGGGCACAAGCATTTAGGCAGTGCAGAGGCTTTAAGATGGCTCTAGGTACAGCAGTGAATCCCAGCCTAAGCCTTGCCAGCTCAGCTTCCCCTCATAAAGATGATGTAGCAAATTAAACCTGGACCAAAGGGCTCTGTACCGAGGATGCATTCTGTATGCAACCTGGCACGGGGTATTCAACAGGCACACACCTCGTACCAGGCTTTCTACTAGTGTGTGTCACTTGTCTCCCAGTGTAGTGCCACAGGTTAGGAATAGGTAAATTGCTAATGTCATCATCTGAAAGGGAAAGAGGGAAAATCCTGCCGCCAAGACCAGAATCATGAATGAGTGCACCCTGGAGAAATCTTTGGCAGGAAAACAGGAACCCATATTCTGTGACTACCCCAGCCAAAGCCAGACATCTGGTCATCCTAAAGTAATTCCCTCTTTGCCTTGCTTCATGTATGCAGCGTGCTTGGAAAGCAAACACTGCTAAGCATTAACAACAGCAGATAAGGGAAGAACTGAGACACCAACAGATGTCCACTACCTGAAGCATCAGTCAAGTGGAAGAAAGATGCTACTGTACAATATGGCTGTGACAGTACTTCTGCTACTGCAGCTATCATAAGCATCTCATACGAGCTTTAAATACAAGTGGCAGACACACACACACCTCCCCCAAGCTACAGTACATAAATACAACCAATGAGTGGCATCTATATCGTTTTATCCAACATTTATTAAAGATCAGCTTTTCCTTTGCTACTCCCAGTTGAAGCAGATCAAACGGTTGCACAGGAATGAGATGATCAAAACATAAAATCACCGGTGTTTCTCACCACAGACTTAGCTGGATGGCTGTAGGATTAACTTCCCTTGAAAAGAAGGAGGAAATTGTACCATATGCTGAAGCACTAAGGCCACCAGGCACACTTCTCCCTCTCATGATCTTCTCTAAGTCAATTCATCTGCACTATGAAACCAAAGTCAACAAACTCATTAAACCACCAGCATAATGTATTTGCCCCACAACACTTTTTGCCCCTCAGTTAATGAGTATCAGGAAGAAAAAAAGGACAGATATGGAAACAGTTTGCTGGCACCACTATGGAGATAGCGGTCACCTTCATGCTCTGGGCAACTGATATATTAACGGTGTATTAGAAGTGACAAGTTCCAAGAACTCATGTAATGGAGACAGTCCTTATTTG
Organism: Ibidorhyncha struthersii; assembly: GCA_013398815.1. Taxonomy (NCBI): domain Eukaryota; kingdom Metazoa; phylum Chordata; class Aves; order Charadriiformes; family Charadriidae; genus Ibidorhyncha; species Ibidorhyncha struthersii. Next base: position 352,871 of record VZSZ01011521.1, on the reverse strand, counting down.
CCACAAGAAAACAGACTGGAAAAGCATCTGTTGTGATGCCATTAACTGGGTCTTGAACCCAATTGGCCATTCTGTGAGATGGCTCTTTCGCATCCAGAAAAGATATGTGGGAATCCAAATAATGTAAAATAACTATAATCAGCAAGTGCAAAGTGGCCATAGCCATATCTCAGAGCGAGGCAAAGACAATAATTTCTTCCATGTATTTTCCTTCTTTTCCTTTCAGGATTTACAAAAGACTCAGTTATTTTCTCAACTGGATTCATTTCGAGCAGCTATTTCTTCAAAGTACGCTCTGATTTTTGTTGCTTAGTTTGGACTGGGCATCTGTGTCAGATGGGATTGCTACTGGTCCCACACTGGATGAAACACCCTGACAGACCTGGATTTCTGATGAAAATTTTCACACTTGCAAATTGACACATTTGCTTCCTGCAAATAATCACTCCCGGTTGCTTTTCCCAAAGGCGTTCCTGCCAGCAGATGCATTAGCTCGAGTGTTTCGGGATTTGACCACAAAGAAGGTCACAAAAAAGAGCAGAAGCAAACGCAACATTTAATTTGACAAATATTTACCAAAAAAATGGCACCCAGCCTCCGTGGCAGCCATCCCACAGTAATTATAGTCCTTGCATCCATGTCTAATTTAGAAAGCCTGAATGGAAGGAAACAGTCGGTATTTTCGGGGGGGAAACAAAATTTACCTTGAGTAAAATCTAGGCTCAGGCAACCAGCCACCAGTGCCGTGGCGCTCCCAGGCAGAGCTTAAGGACAAATTTTGCCAGCTGTAGGTTACAGAGGTCCGTGTTTAATAAGTTTTGACTCGTCAGTAATTCCCTGGCAGCAGTCTGAAGGGAAAGTGTGGCAGGTTTTGAAAGGCACCAGTCTGAGGGAGCTCACAGATTCGTACTTGTCACTGATGACAGTGAGACACCTTTCAAAGGGTACTCTGAGAAAATTGTTTTATGCAATTACAGAGATTTATGTCTCTTACAGTTCCAGGAGGTTCACTGCTATCCTGGAGCTCTCAGCACAGAGGAGTCAACAGAAGAAAAATGTAATGTCGTCTTTGGATGGAGAGCGTATCATCATAACCGCGAGGTAAATAAAGTGACCAGCTTCAATGTTTGGCTAGGTGAGAATAAAGCAACCCCTCCCTTGGCGGAGGCAGAGACTGCGGGAAGAGCCTCACCACGGCAAATCACCGCGGCGCGCAGAAAAACGCCGTCCGAGCTGGGAAGCAGCGACCACATTTTGGTTTATTTCCATAGGGCAGATAGAAGCAGCTCATTATCGAAGGCACTGAGTTTGCCAAGATTTCTCATTATCGGTGCACATTACACGGTTAGTCTGCAACAGTTTTCATGGTTTGAATGTATTAAAGAGAGTGTTGAGGTCTCATTTAGGGGTAGGGTGTCTAGAGTAAACCTCTACAGCTATAAACTGCAAGAGTCCTAGCCACAGCCCTGAATTTCCCTGGTGTTGTATAATGTTAAATTTATCATCTAAATAGCACGCCAAGTGAGATTTCAGTGAATCAAATATATGGAAAATAAATGTCAAAGTCCATCTATGTTATTTAGTGTATACACAGGCAGAAATAATGAATCCATAGAGATGTAAATCAAGGACTTTTGAAACCAAACCTGTCATTGCCCTATCAGGATAACAACAGGACATTGTGTCACCAACTCCCACACTTTTCTACCAAGTCTCAGATGTAGAGTGATTTTTATTTTTTTTTTGTTGTTGTTCTTGAAATCCCTGGACTGTTGGAAAACCTCGTCTTTCTTTAAAAAAAAAAAAAAGTTTCTAGCCCCTCAGGTTGCACAGATTAGCTCATAAACATGACAAAGATGACAAAAAGAAACCGAGGTCTAGTTTCTCATGCCGTCTTGCGACACCTAAGCCAGTCCCAGGCCAAACTTCTGTCTTAGCTCCAGGCTAATGCTCCTGCTCCTCAGCACCCATGGACTCACCGTCTGCCCTCAGCCCCTGACTCAGCGCACACATCCTGGGAAAGCCTTGTACCAAAGACAAGGACAGGGTAAAAAAACCAGGGTAATGAAAAAAAAAGGCAAACTAAACAGGCCATTTGAGTCTTCCTGACACAGCATTTCCCCAGTAAGATGGCAAAGCCCTGGAGAAAGCACCACCAGAATGGACCCAAATCAAAACCCTGCGATGGGAGGCTCACAGACTGCAAGGAATTTGAAATGCTGGCTTTCAGCTGCACTTATATATTGATTATAACATATGGTTACATACACTTTGAATGAATAACACTTTGAATTCAATGCCTGAGCTCCGGGCCAGCAGCATCTTCCCTGGGTAATAAGGTTTGCTCCAGTGCGGGACTTGCTCCCCGAGGCAGGAGACTGAAAACGCTTCACGTAAGCACACTGCTGTGGTTTTCTCTAACTGGAAATGTTCCTTCTGGGATTCTGAACAGTCTGTCCACACTTCATGGCATAAACTGCTTTAGAAATTACAGCCCTGGAATGTAAATCCGGGGCAGGCTGGCTGCTAGCCCTGACTGCTCCACGCAGCCTCTTTGCCAAAGGGTATCTGGTGTCAGCAATAGAAAGAGGAGAAGCAGCATTAAAGAAAAAAGCAAACACCTCACTCCAGCAGCCATCCATGCAACCGACCAGGTCTGTCTGCTTTGTGCCACAGAAGAGGGGTAGACAGAGCCCCCATTTTGGACAAAACAAGCTCCCCAGCAATTCTTCTGTAAGATACACTCCCCCCACATTTCCACTCCACATCTGGAATTTGCCCCAATGCCATACAACTGAGCTTCTTGAAATGGCTTCTCGATCCATCAGCATCAAGGTGGAAAGCTTAAAAGACTATTTTGGGTGAGAAACGCTCAGAAGTGCTGCTGCAGAGCGGGTTTGGGGAAGGCTCCCCCAGAGCCGAGAGCAGGGCACTACACAGACCACCAGTGCACCCAGTGGTCCTGGATCCCCGAGGCACCCAGCCTCGGCCAGAGGAACTAGCAGGATATGTGTCCACCCGCCCAGACGCCTCCAGTGCGTGGGAATGCAGCCAAATGAAGCAGTCTGGTCCAAGTCCTGGCCTCCAGATGTTCCCAGATAAGATAAACAGCTTTGCACCACAGTGATATTTTTCCTCCCCTCTGCTCACGCCTAACTTTACACTAACTTAACAAGGGTTAAGAGGGCTAAAGTGCACCCACATCAGCAGTGTTCAAATGCAGTTATCTATCCCATAGTAAGGCTAAAAAAAAAAATAAAAAATAGCATAGCCCAACTAAATCATGATAAAGGGCTGCATTCCTCAGCCCCTGTGATGGCCCCTGTTCTATCAACATAGCAGCCAGAAAAGAGGTTTTGGCCCCAGATGATATGTGATAATTGCCTTGACAGCAGTACTTGAAGGGCATATCTTCTATATTACTGCCTGTGTTTTTAACGTTAAACTCTATCACCATATTTAAGGCCAATAGAGGGTTTACAGGACAAGTGCCAAATACATTAAAAAGGTTTCATCGCATAAAATTACATCTTAAGCACTAAAGAGAACAAATGAGAAATTGGGTGAAGGCAGATGCCAGAGTGACAAAGCTAATGCTGGAATTCTTTATCTTCACAGAAAAACGACCGGGTAGCTGCTGATTTGATGTGTAGCAATTAAAGAGTAATTTACACAGTGCCGCTTAGTGACAAGTATAATTATGTTCTACTCAGAGTATATATCAAATAATAATTGCCTCCAGCTGAGCTGGAGTTTGTAACCCACTAAAAGGGACTTCAATGATACGACCAAACATGATTTCAGCTAGAAAGTTTATGACTGACCAGATCACAGGGGTTGCTCACAGCCCTTTGAAGAAAATTGCAATAACAGCTTGATCTCTTCTCCATAAATAACGGTATTGATCTATGCACAGATCTATAACAAAGATAAGAAGGTACAGAAGAAATTATGACATTTCTAGGATGGATCACATGGGAAGTTGTTCAATTCACAACGCTCTGGTGTCTACAAGCTTTAAAAAAAAAAAAAAAAAAATTGGTGCAGCAGTGCCAGATAGGGTCAGTAGTCGAAGTCCGGTAGACAGTGAATGTCACCAGCCTCGTGGGTGCCCTCCAGAAACCTAAGGAACACCTACAGGAACTTCCTGGCACGTACAGGGACGCCCCCATTTAGACTCTGCAGTGTCTTATCTGAGCTCTGGTTGCTCCAAAAGACATCAGCTACTGCTCCCAGGATGCTGCTGGAATTAACCTATATCAGCCTGCACTGAAATAAAGCCCCAGAACACCGAAACCAGCCTGGCCTGTAACACCTACATGAAAAATAAAGTCTCATATTCAGCTGTGGCCACACTCGAGATATTCTGTAGAGCAGAATTGCTCAGCTCTACATACTATGAAAGAGACCTTCAGAGTGGCTGTAGCTCTGAATGTATCCCCAAACCTTTTCAATAAGAAGGAGAAATTACAAAGTGTAATGGTGTTTTTGAGCATGTGTTTCTCCCCCCAGACTCCACCGGTCTTTGGACTGCCCTCAGTTGGGAATTGCCATGGGAAAGGGCATGGGATGGGGGTGTTGGAACAGGGGATGAGGCCGTAGCAGCATCACTGAAAGCCAAGGGAGAAAGTTGCTGTTTAGTTTGGTTTCAAAAAGTTTTGGGACAGGGTGGCTAATACCCTAAAAACACAAAGCTAAATAGGACCTAAGGCCACACACAGAGATTTGGTAATTACAAGAAATGCCACGAATTTCTCTGAAGGGAATAAAGCCAGGTCTACCCTTCCCCCCAGAACCTACAGCTGCTACAGAGACTTCATTTACCATCATCACAAAACATGCAGGGACATGAATATACATGGTGAGTCCAAAGAAGGCATGAAGCGCTGTGCAGAGCCCGCTGGGTAGCGGCAGGCTGCGATGCAGTGCTGAGACACGCGAGCTGGCAGAGGTACCAGAGTCAGTCCAGCTGTGCAACCCAGGGCGAGCACAAGCTCCTCATGGAGCTGCGCCCAGACCTTCAAACTCACAGCTCAGGCTTGCCCTCACTAGATCCTCCACCCCTCCCCACCAAGAACACAGCCAGTCTACTTGTCTGTAAGGACACTGATGTCAAATTCTTATGATTTGGGGTGTACTTGTATGATAGCCAACTGAGTTGCACTGAGCAGCAAGAAACACGAAAAATAAAGCAGGACTACAGCAAAGGTCATAAAAGCTGAGGTCAGCAACATTTTGCATTGCAAACTAAGCAGCCTTATGGCTTCTCCTAGATTTTATCAGCCTGTTCAGGGGAACAGCAGTAGTACTAGAGGTAGTTTTGATTAACTACCATGAGGTGACTCAAATGCGCAAGTGTAGAAATGCATCAGAGTGTGGGATGTCAGCTCAATGGAACAATCAAAGTCACTTTAAATGAAAGCTCAAGGCATCTTCTCACGCTTATTTACCTTCCTCCTCCTCTGACCTGAGGATGAGAGATGGCATGAGTCAAATTTTACCTCTCATGTTAGTTCTGGTTTCTAACTGGAAAAGGACTCTCAAACACGTTCACTAAACAGGTGAGGTGGCTCAAGAGTTTACCACACCTACTCAGCACTCACTGTGCCCCTTTGCCATGGACCACTCCATGGAGGAGAATCGGCACAAGACGACCCGGGGCTGTAACTCCTCATCACTGCCCACGTGAGGAGAACTCCTGTCCAGGACAGCCTGGGACTCTCCCGTTTCTGGAGATAGCTCCAGACAGACAGTAGGTCTCACTCTGCAGGCAGGACCTTGCTAAGCTAGAGTGGCCAGACCTCCTGTCCCAGCCCCTGGTCCTCTAGGGCCGATAGGTGTCATCGCAGTCTTTTGGGTAGCTCCGTAAGGTACAGCAGGTACTGCAGCAAGAGGAGAAGTTTCACCTAGCACTTAAGTTTTGCTTGTCCTTGCAAGTAAAGGTCTGCTAAGGTTAGCCTGGGATGAGGAATTCCTCTGTTATGATGATGATGATGGTTTCAGGAGTCGTCCAATGACTGCTATCATTAGATCAAGACTGGCTTAGCCAGAGTGGACATAATGTCCTGTGACCCTTTGTACATTGTTCCCATTGTAAAAATAACTTCATGTGGGATCATACTTCCAGGAAGAAGTCCTGGTAATGTACACAGCTCAGGCGGTGCTGTACCCGAGGTCAGTGGGGCTGAACATCTTATTCCTGCTTTTCACCATCCTATCTCCTATCTCTGCTTCCCCAGGCCAGTGGGTGCTCTCTCTCAGCCACTGCTCAAAGCAGGCTAACCTGGGTCACCTCCGGCTGGTCTTCCCTTCCGCACCTCCCTGGGACAGCCACAACAGCCATCCCTCAGCCCTCACGTCCCCAAGCGAGGCAAACTCTTCATCACACACCACCTCAGTATTTATGCCAATTCTTGCCTGATTAGCGAGACAGTAGCACACAAGATCCTAGCATAAGCTCTGCGATGGATATGTTTGCTCTTCCAGACATATCCCGGCAAAGCACCTTGTTAACTGTTAATAATGTACCAAAAGGTGTCCTGAGCACTCTCCACAGAGCGCTGGTAATTAAAGCATTGCCTTTCACAAGCTTCATGGAAAGCATTCATAATTAACCTCTTTTTTTTCTCCTGCTGTATGATGCAAAATCAACTGTTATTCTAGTAAGAGCCCAGGAATACATATTGAGCCATCTCAGCCAAAGCCAAGCAGAAGCAATTTAAAAGACAATAGTGGCAGGAAAGGTGAATTCCATTCTCCTTTACTTGAGACATTGCACCAAAGAAAAAAAGAAATGCCTTGACTCCCAGGCACTACTCCAAGGGTAAGCAGCATGCGAAACCCCCTCCAGCCCACTGTGCAGCTCAACACGGCCTTAAATTGGAGAGGACAAAACAAAACAACTAAAAAAAAACCCAATTATGTAGGACTGATTGTACTCATAATCATTTGTTTCCAGGTTTGCAGTGAAAGCTTCAAGTTGTTCATGCTTCAGTCTTACTAACTAAAATCTTTACTGGTTCTCCTGTGAGCCTCATCTCGCCTTTTGGAATACCTAACGAGCTGAGGCAGAAGAGCTGAGTTTGCTGAGCACCATTCCGGAGAAGGGCTCAGTGAGAAGCAGGAGGCGGCTGCTGCTGGAGGGCGGCACACGCGGTACAGGGGGACTGCTGCTGGGGCTGGGGAAAAACTAGTGCCAGCCTGAAAAAGTTGTACCTGTCATTAAATCTTATGCTACCCCCTGCCAGCTTTGGGGGGAGTATCTGTGACCTGCAGGACACGCACAAATCACTACTCTTTGCATGGATGTGGCAGTGAAGCTATTCCCACATCCAGCGCAGACTCCCGAGTGATGGCAGGAGGTAAGAGGATAGGCCAGAGCAGAGATCTGCAGTAGGCAAGAAAACACACAGTACCGTCAGCGAAAGTACAAAATAAGAACATATACCAGCAGTGGTTAGAGGCAGTATCAATACTGGCTGAAAGTCATGTAGAGAAACCCCCAGAGCAAACCAATACAGTCAGTCGGTAAAAGCACTAACATTTGAGCTGAAAAAATAACCAGCATACTTAGCAAACATCGCACTACCAGCTACAGGGGCTTTTATCTCAACCCTTGTTGCAATTGTATGAAAAAAGAATTTTTGGGGTAATTCTGCTTCGTCTAATTTCTTCAAAATAACATGTTTACTTGGAAAGTAAACTGCATGTAGCAGCCAGACCGACACCCCACCAAACAAGGGTAAAGCTTGATATTGATGTAGAAAGTAAAGGGGACTATGCCATGCTCATGGCTTGCTAATGCTTCCATGAGCTTTGGAGTCTGTCTGGAGTACAAAAAGGTCCAGCAGCGCCTTGAGTCATACATATTACCTTCTTTTGTGTCTTATAAAAGGTAGTTTTATTCAGAAGCAATTTAGGAGTTAGACAAAATATGACTCTGATAATGAAGTTGTTAATCATACAGTGCACAGTAAATGGCACGCTAAGGAAATGCAGAAAATAATCAGAAAGAGTGAGGCTTCCTTGGCTGTCACAGCACGGGGTTTCTCGTCCTGCACCAGAAGTTTTCTTGGTCATCTTTGACATGATGCTCATTCCTCACAGCCTTCCTCCCGCTCCCAAAACAGGCTGTGCTTTGCCACATTCCAGTGTACCAGGGGAAGAAAACAAATCCAAAACAACTGAAAACACCAGCAGCAGCACAAAGGATAACAAAACCACCATAAGTGTTTTCTGAAATGAGCACTGCGTTACACTTCTGACACTGAAGATGTCTCCACAACCGGAGCAGATGAGCACAACCTCGCTGCAGAGGTCTCCGCACGCACTTGCAGAGCAAACCTTTGCTGCAGTGTTTTCCACCCGTCAAAGCAATCCACAGCAGTTGGTGGCATCGGCACAGAAAAGTGAAGCAACTTTTCCAAATTCACTCAACAGGACAGTGGCAAAGCTGAAACGCGATCCAAAGCCCCGAGCCCCGGTCCAACGCTTCGGGTACCAAGCCACGTGTTCGACCCGGTGCCAGAGGGCCGGCGGGGACAGCCNGAAGGTTTTAATATTTCATTATCACATCATTCCCTGCAGTTTCTAATATTAAATTAATCCCTGTCTGTCCGGATCAGCTAAGTTCATCGTCTAGATAAATTAGGTCAGCGATAGCCTGAATTAAAAAAAAATAAAAAAAGCCTGATTGAGTGTTGAAAGTTTCTGCCATGGCTGATTACTCTATGAATTATTCATCCCAGCAGCAGCTCTGCGTTGCTCAACAGAAACATTCCTACAGTCAGGAAAGCACTTCACCAGCAGAGCAAGGCAAAAATAGGCCAAATTCCCCCAAAATACGGCAGCAGGGCCACACCCTGGCCCGCCATAAAGCATCCCTCAGAGGGCTGCATCCCTGCGACCCGCCTGCCTTTGCCCCATTCAGCAAGCACAAAAGCACTTGCCTTTGAAAGTTTGGCCTGCAGTTTTAAAGACAGCTAAGAAATTCCACTGTGGCGTATTTTTTTCTATGCTACCAGGAGCCGACTGCTGCAACAGTCATTGATAAAGTGACTCAAAGCCTCTGCATAGCTACAGAAGGAAAGTGAAACAGTAAAACCTTAGCTGTTCTGAAATCTGAAGAAGCTGCCGCAAAAGACCCATGTTGAATCATTTATTCTGTGTAGTTACATGCACTTTAGTTGGTCCTGCAAGATCCTAAGGGTTTCCTAATCTACTGATGGCCCAGATTATTTTTTAATTCATCTATATAAGGTAAAAAGAGATTTTGGGTGGCTAGGTAATTCTCTGCTCCCAAATGTACGTGTCTCTATTACAGAGAACCCTGAAAACATGCCCTAATGTTTAAATATTACCTCTTCTGAATAATACAGACCTGCTGGTCTGTATTAAAAAAGCTGTGCAGCTTTTGCTTTAAGTATTGAGCTATCCTCCAGGACTTAAAGCCCACAAGTTTTAAGATAAAAGAAAAGATGCTCTCAAAGATATATTTAATTGTTATTAGATGGAAGAACTAAAGATACTGGATAGGAGATTATCCCTCACAGAGGCAGAAGCTGTTTTCTAGCTCTAGGAGGTAGTAAGTTCTGCTATTGGTCTGTATCTGGGCTTTGCTGGTAATAGATCACATGCATTTTCATGCAAGTCCAAACAACACACAGAAAAACAGCCACAAACTAGTCACATTGCCAAAACGCATCTTAAATAACACACCAAAAGATGGCCACAAACTAGTCAGAGTGCCAAAATGCATCAAACGTTAAGCAGCCTGTGGTCTTCAGGATGTTCAGGGTGAGACAGACTGTTTGATGATGGCTTTTCAAGAGACATTTCAGGGATTTTTGCGTGCCATTCCTGAAACAGCCATGCTGCTGCTAAAGGAAAACAGCATTTGGTTAATAGAGATCATGATTTGGGGAGCCATTTTGTGAAACCCTCTCCAAGATAGCTGTCTTGAAAAGGGGGTAAGTGATGTAAAGCATCCTGGGTTTAAAAATTCAGCATCTCTGAGCTGACAGCCAGCTCCTAGGGCAAGGAAGGCAGAGAAGTGAGGCGGTGTCGGCGTAAGGACAGTGGGGACCTCCTCCCACCGGGCATTAAACATCACCGAGCGGTGACCTGCAGCTGGTTCTCAAGGCAGCCCTTACACCAAAGCAAACCCTCGACCCTTGTGAGTGTAAAACTGCAGCACGCCCGGGGTGGCAGACAACGGGGAAGCCAACACCCGAGTGCGACGCGTGGTACATAGACGGATGCATGTGTGTCACCACACGTGCCAGCATGACCCCACCGCTGCACAGCGTGCAACACGCTTGGGCGTTCTGTAACCACAGACGAGGGGAAAGGAGCATGACTAAGTTCTCATCTCAAAGACAATTCAAAGGAAAACAGCAGGATCCAGCTTCAAATAACACCGGTGAGTCAACCCTGTTCGGATGCGAGCTGACGGCTCCGGGGAGCCTCAGTGCTGCTTCATCCCCCGCGCCATCAGCACGGATCGCAGCTGCGATAACGGGAGCCGGGTTGGTACCACGGCGCTGACCTTTGCAAAAGCTGTGATGAGGACAAAGAGCTGAGGGAACAGTTTGTGCCTTCACCCGCTATTTCCAGCCCTTACACAGCTCCAGAGCAGGAACTTGGTACCCAGCCCATGAGCACATAAGAGGGCTATGCTGTCACTCGGAAGGACTCATGTTACTGTAATTCGTCTGTGTTGAGAAGAGACGGAAAATAAAACTCCATTTTTCTGAAATGATCCTCACTCTCCATACTTGCACGGTATCCGTGGCATGTGGGCACCACACCAGCTCTAACAGCGTCAAGGATACAGACACTCTGACTTTGAGAGCCTTTCCCTCCTTCTGGTAAATCTATCCCAGCTTGACCCGCTAGTAAAAGTCAGCGAGAACAAACAGACTGAGCACCAAGGGAGTGGTGGGTGGGACAGACAGGGAGCATCACCTGCAGACTGCTTCCGATAGCCTGGATGCACCAGCAGACAACGGCTGCAGTCCCATCACTTTGCATTTTTAATTCTGTCACACCTGGAATTTCTCAACAAAGCAAGAATAACCCAGAGAAGGAGAGCGGCAGATCGGGGGATCCCTCTGCTGTGCCTGCCCTGGTTAAATGAGCATCCCCTTTGGAAAATCTGAGATTTCATCAGAAGCAGCAAACAGCGATAGCATTCAATCATTTCTCCTGTTTTAACACAGATGCTAGGTAACAAATGTACTATCACGTGCTTTACTCCCCAGCTCTGTTTTTACTCCTCATCTCCGAGTTTAACATTCTCAGGAATTAGTAAAGCCAGAAAAATACCACTCCACATACGTCTGATTGAGAACTGGGGGCAGGAGTAGCTGCCTTGTCTCAGATGTTATCAAGCACCGTGGGTTCTGTTCTAAAAAGTTCCCATAAAATAAAGGTTCTGTGCCCAGTGACCAATACTCTCAAGGTATTTTTCTGAGGTGGCTGCAGACCTGCCACGAAGGGGTTACAACTCTCCCTGACATACAGAACAGGGTGCCCTGCAGCTACGGAAAATTTTAACTGCAGGAGTGAGTCATCTGCTAGGGAGATAAAACCCCAAGAAGTGACAGTGAAAAGGTGTGAGAATTCCAATCAATTTGACAACTCTGAAGCAGTTTCTCAGGCCCATCCTCTGAGAGGGCAGAAATAAACTAGAAAGGGAAAGCTAATCCCTGGCATGTATCCATCAAGACCCCAGAGATACAGCAGGAATAGAGTCGGGCCTGTACATTTACTTTTAGTTCATATTTACAACTATCTTTCTAATTCCGCTAATCCCAAGGGGACTCTAAAGATCACAGCTAAGCTGTATATTAAGATCCCACTGCAGAGGTCTACACAGGCACGACTCCTGACTGCCAGTGTTAACTAAGCTTAGTCTCTGGAACATACTAACGTTCAATTTAACCAAAAAAAACCCCAAACCAAAAACCACAAAAGACCCAACCCAACAAAAAAAAACAACCACCAACCCAAGGTTAATCCCATTCTTATTGGCTGCTTTGTGTTTCATTAAGGTTATGGTTAAACACTTGCAAGCAAAAATGAGTTGACAAAATTCATCTCAGCTTATCTTCCTGACAAGGTTACCCAAGTAGTTGCACCTAATCCAGGTCACGGATACAGTTGGCTGCAAAGGGGAAAGGAGCCAGCTGGTCGGGCTGCCTGGCTGCTGCGTGGATGAAGACACCTCAATTTAAGTGTTTCTGTACCCTCCTACGGACACTATCCTCTAAAGAATAAACAAGACTTCCCTGAAGGATTTACTGCTATGTTTAATTCTCTCCAACAGAAAGCTTAATTAAAATACTTTAAAAATTGCTCCTATTGCCAGCATGGGCTCCAGCTCCAAGGGACGGTCCTCACCTGCCTCACTCTGTACTAAAAGGAGTGCGTGCCCTTTTTCCCCTCTGTCTCCAGACCTGCTGCAAAAGCACACTCTCCCTTAAGTCACAACCTGGTTTTACGAACTGCCATATAATTGAAAAACCTCCATCTCGGATCCTTGTGCCCTCAACACGGAAGATGAGCCTCTTTACAACAGATCACACCAGTTAACGCTGCGGTGACAACAAAACCTGTGCCACCGTGCTGAATCTCACGGTCAGAAGAGTCCAAACCGTCTCCAGTCGTCGGGAGTCCTGCTCCAAGCGTGCTACGCCCAAGGGCTCAGTCCGAGCTCAGGTCTCAGCCTCTGAGCGCCCAAACATTGGCCTTTCTGCCATCTGCACTGACACAGGTCTTGCAGTTGCCCCTCACGCTATTTCTTCACCAGCAGTCACTCCTTTTCCAGCCCAGAGTCTTTGAGGTAGCAAGGTTTTATATTTATTCATAAACGCAAATCATACTTCCCGATGTGGAGCAAGCTGAGCGCCCCATTCCCATGGAAACCATTCAGCTGCATTTATATGAATGGGCAATTTTACAAACTGCAGAAAAATCCTTGACACCGTCACAGTCGAGAGCAGACTCAGGGACTAAACAAACCAAGTTCTCAAACCTCAGTAACAGCCATGGGGAGATAAACAGCCACGCAGCAGCCGCAGGCAGATACAATGGAGTCGGGATTTCCACTGATGCTGACTTTGAGCAGCCACAGTCAGAGCAGTGGGATACAGCAGGCAAGAGTGACACAAGATGAGGGTGCCTGGAGAATTTCATTACCAATAGTTTCTCTTACAGCCGATACCTGGTTTTGGGCTTCTGTAAATGGTGGTGAAATCGGCCCCAACACAGACCTACGCTCTCCCACAAAAGGTTCTCCACCACCATGAACGCTTGCACCAAGCAATGAGGGACTTCAGAGGACTGGTTTTCATTCTGGGATTGCAGAACCAGCACAAGGGACTGAACGGGAGAATAAACCACAAGCCAGCGAGGTCTCACAGTGCTCAAGTCTGCTTCAACAGAAACGCTGCTGTGCGCATGAGAGCCTGGCACTGATGGTCACCCGTGCTGCGTCCAGCAATCAGGCCAAAATGAACCCAGTGGCTTAGGCCAAAACGAACCCGGTGGCTTAGGCCTTTGCCTGGTCTGTAAAGAAATTAAGACTGAAAAGAGTAAGTGCATGTTAATCAGTATGCACCACTTGGTCAGCAGAAGAGTATTTACTGGGGACAGCAGGAACAGGAGACAGTGGTCTCAGTGCTGATGTCCAGTGGTCTTTCAGGACCATTATCTACCAACATACCAAACAGCTCTGAGGCAATGACTGCATTTATAAGGTATCATTCCCAGCATTTTCTTCTAGAACCTCAAAATGAGTGTTCAGTCTGCACTGGTCCTCCAGTGTGCAAGGTGAGTCACCCAACCCTGTGTTAGATATCCAGAGAGAGCAAAGAGCCAACTCCAGAGTACCCCAGCTGTCCCGTTTACACGCCAATCTGGCTTTACGTGGCTGGAGTAGATGGGGTGAATGTCACCCCAGCTCTCAGCAGAGCATATACTGCTGATGTCATATGGCTGTGAAGAGCAGGAGAGCCACAAACAAGGCCAGAGACAAACTGCTCGGAAACGCACACCAGCTTTCTGCAGCGTGGCACCGTCCCGCTCTCCTCTGCCACAGGCTCTCAAAGGACCCCAATGCTGGAGAAGAGGCAGTAAAGGCCATTCTTAGCTGAGGCTGCTGAATATGCAGACTCTGCTGATGCTGGTCCTACAGACTCTGCTCTGCTCCTACAGCTCCAGATATAACTCACTGCAGCTTGCACAGCCACCACCACCCCACGGATGTCCCCGCCAGCCGGGACAGAGTTGCCATGAAAGGGTTCACTAGGCAGATCTAAAGATCAGGTTCCCAGTTCCCAGCTAATCCCATTCAAAATCCCTCCTATTTTGAAAACCTTCTTTGGAGGCAGGGAGGACTGGCTCGGGAGCCTGGCTGTGAGCAGACTGCGACTCACTCTGCCAGCTGTTTTCCTCCTCTCGTTGATATGTTCTGTTGGGCAGTGGAACAATGAGACTGTTACTTCCTTCAGCTGGGATTTCAACAGCAACTCTGCAAACGCCATCTTATAAAACAGAGAATTCCAAAGCAACAGATTGCCAAGGTTATCAGATTTGGACAGCAATTGCCAAATAACACATGCAGTTTTTGGAGATGCGACTGTTCTAAGTGGCAAAACAAGTTGCAATTCTTCAATAGGAAAAAAAGAGTCTTTCCTAGGAGAGATAACTCCCTTACTGCATATCAGCTAAGGATCTTTTGACATTCATTTTAAAGCTGCTCTAGAAAACTCTTTTTGCTGTGAAAAGTTTGAACTGGTCACACTCCAAACTGGACAAAGAGCAGGCTGCCTCTGCAGTGCCAGCCCGCGCTAACCTGCAGGGAGCCAAGCTCAGGTTTTGCATATGTGCTTGTGAACTACTTTAAATTATATACAAGTGTCAGAACTACTTTAAATTATATACAAGCGTCATCAGACTTCAAATTGCTCATGGATAATTCACTACAAAGAAGCAAAACCTATGATATAAATTTTGGGGCAAAAGTAATTGCTCCCATGAGTTTGCAAAGATACCATAAGTCATGAAAGCTACTAGATATTGCATTCTGGATTAGTCCCAGCCTCACCCATAGTATTGAATTGGCTCTTACATAAACATGGAGAGCAATGATTTCCCAAGTACTTTTGTCCTGAATGCTACTCTCGGAACTTGTCACAGATCACGACGTACTGTAAGCACCGGGCAGATTTGCAGCCCCCTTACTGGGATGTCAGAGGCCACTTATATTCCACACTTTGGAACCGCTTGTTTGACCCAGAAAAGCCTCTTCTGCTTGAAATCAAGGTGAGATGAGCTGCCAGTCACTTGCAGCGGCTGATAGAGAGGCTTGGTGCTTGTCCCCACTGCAGACCACAAAGGGTTGCGGATCTCCTCCCTCCCTGGGGCTCCCAGCCTATACAAGTGCTTTGCCAAACATCGACCCATTTTCCATCTAAATTCTGTGCAGCTGCCGTTTGCCACTAGAATAGACCTTAATGCACCAAGGGTTCCTAATCTGCAGGGGGGGAAAATTGGAATTAACCAAAGGCTTTAATATATGATGATAACAATTATCAAAATGTGATAGCTAATAAACAACCCTCCGGTAATGGGCTCGATCTGCAACTCTAAGAGTTTGCCAACTTAGATTTCTGAATTTGCATTGATTGCTTTTTGCATATACCCAGAGACTCCTTCAACTTCTCAGCTGCTGAAGCGTAACAATTTCCCATCTCCAACATCTCTGAGGCTCTAGGGTTTAAGAAAACAGGGGTTGCAGGGCTTTTCCAGGTAGGAGACTGTCACCTACTGTGGAGGGGCAATGGAGGGAATCCCTGCAGCCACATCAGAGCCCAGCTTGCTGCTTGAGGACCATGAATCACGATTCACATTTATTTAAAGGAAAAGGGACAGAGACATCACTCAGTGCAACTGGAGCTAAAGAAGATGCATTAGTTTACGTCTGTGGTAAACCTAGCCTGTACATAAAATCTACTACATTCTTCATCAAGCTGCAGGAGAGATTCCTTTAGCACGTGTCCGCCGTGTGCAGGGAGGAAAGATTCAAGACCCGTTCCCCAGGAGAGAAGTCTGGGAGTCCCCTCTCTGCTCCTCTGGGACACTGGCTCACAGGCTCTTTGCAACGGCCGTTCCCTGCGATCCTGAATGGCAGTTGCTGCCAGATTTCATTTCACAGGCTCAAACCACTCCGCTGCTGACAGCACAGCCCCCATGCAGCACGTAAGTGTTTCTACAGCTGCAAGAAGCGTTAAAAGATCCTTTTAGTAAATTGCATCAAGCCCAAAGATTTTGAAGGATGCATCAAGCAGATTTAACCATCCTCTTCCTCCAACTATTTTATCGCTGCAGTGGAAGGTACGGTAGTTACTGCACAGGGCTACACAGCAGAACAGGTCCATGCTAATCATGGCTTTGCTGCATGCTCAGTATACGATCTTAGCTAGGACAGTCTCACTGATCTACAGTTTATCTATCCCAAACAGACGACAGAAGTCCAATAATGTGCATAAAAGCATCTATTATGGGCATTTGTATAACAATAGAGCCGCAAGGCATCATTGTGTTCAGGCACTGCTCAATGCGGCTGCCCCAAGAGAATTCATAATCGGAGAGGAGGAGAAAGAACCCAGTGTGTGCCCAGGTGGGGAAGTGCAGCGCTGCGACTTGCTCATGGTGACAAAGGACACTGTGGCAGGGCGAGAGATGACGCTCTCCTGCGCTCCCTTGTAACGACCGACCAAGACACCGCCTACACTTGGAGACCCTTCGCTATTGAACACTATACGTTCACACACGCAAATGAAAAGCAAAAGGCAATGTGGAATTATTACCTTGCAATCTTATGTTGGAAGTGTTTTCAATATTTGTTTAAAAGCATGCAAACAGCCTCTTACTGTGATTGAACTCCCTTATTTCCCCTCCAGAGCTCCCTTTGTCCAAAACAAACAGCAGGACTAACCCCAGGGCGGGTCGCATCAGTTGGAAATAGCAACGCTGACCCCTCAGGCTGCTCCTCACCTACATCGCAGCAAACGGGAGCTAAATAGCACCCCTGATCCCAAACAAGCCAAACCCAGATGGTGCATGAGAAATTCACGCTGCTTTTGTTTTTTGCAAGCCATTGCCCTGACTCTGCGGGGTTTCTGAGAGCACTCTGACCTGTTCGTGCAGCCACTTGGCTCCCAGGTGGGGAGAGCCCCTGCGGAATCACTTTCTGTAATTCAGTCTTATAAACAACTTGGTAAAGGAAAAAGATCTCAGAAAAAAAGAAAAAAAAAAAAGAGAGATCCAAAACAAACAAACAATACAAATTATTAAACAGCTGACGTGATTCAAATCCCCCAAAACAGCCTGAGATCTCAGAGGGGGGAAATGCAGAGATTAAAAGGCTTTCCCATGAAGGCAATACTTAAAACAGGGGTGAATTCCTTCCAAATCAGTTCACTTGTCCATTATTTTCAGACTACTACTTCACATCCATTCCATTTGATAGGCCAATTATTCCTCTCGACCGCATCCCTGAGGGAAGTCATAACCCCCTGTCTGCACTTTCCCTGTCTACTTCCCTGGGAACACTATCAGCTGCAAATCCAGATTTACGACTTGGCTAAGTGAAGGGAGCTAGAGAAAGCAGACAAGGAATGACTTGGTCAAACAAGATATAGCTGGGATCAGCAGCAGAAGTGCTACAGGAAACGCTGGAGGAGGGGAGAAAGAGATTCAAATGGGCTCGGCTCAAAAACATGTGCTGATCTGCAATGATTTAGTAGCACTGGACAGAGGTACAAAGACACATCCAGTGAACTTTTACCCTGGTCCTGATCAATGGCTCTAAGCACCACGTTTCAATATACCCCTCTAGGAAGAAACAGGACAGTTTTGGGCATGTGACCCACATACTTCTGACAGTCCCTGCAGCCCAAAGCAGTGTTTTATCACTGTGACTCCAGAAGATGTAGGCTTGAAAGGTTTTGTTGCTTTGGGGGTTTTCCCCATAGCCTTTCTGGCTGGTCATCCCTTGGTGACCTGCATTACTGATAGCCGCCTCTTTCCTTGCTACCCCAAAAAAGCAGGGATGGAAAAACCAGTCTCCCCCTACGCTGAAGGAACAGACCAAAGCCTCTGCAGCCATTTCACCGTAGAGCTTGTCTAAAACACATATATTTTTTATTTTGTTTTAGATAACAATACTTTCCCATGAGCTCTGCAGCTGAGTCAGTAAATTCCACTGATTTGTTTCCCACAGACGTCTTTTTCCCTCTCCTCCATGTAAAAACCAACAGCATTTCCCACCAGCTCTGTGTCTTTGATGCTTCTCTGTAACATCATCAAAGAAAGCACTTCATTCTTCTATACGTTTTACACACAGCCACACACTCTCATACACAGCACAGATCTATATCACTGCAGGGATGCTGTTGGTATTTTGCCACCAAGACACACTCTCAAGCAGGTAAGTGCTCGCTTTCAAAATCCAGCTTGTGATGCTGAAGATTCAGAGCATTCACCTTCAATTCAGTGGACATGTATAACAAACGCACATTTCTGACTGCATGAGACAATGATATATAACATTTTAAAAATCCATATATTCTCTTTCATTTCTTTCAATATTTTTCCTCTTGAATTTCTGCCTTAAGGGACATGATATCCCAGTCTGAAGCTCCAGTTCTAGACCAGCTAAAATATCTTAAGCTCCTCTTCCACCTAATACACGTCGGTTCTGGTTTCCACCTGTGTGCTGTGCAGGGGCTGCTGAGCACCACAGGTAGGTCCGCGTTTATCCTGAACAGCTCCAAGAGCCACACTAAAGTACGCAAATTTGGACCACAGTCACTGGGACTCACCTCAAGAAAGCCAGAGCTGACCAAGGAAAAATTAAATCTTAGGGTGATTAAAGTGTCTTGTCTCTCCCCTCCTCAACTAGATACAAAGCAGGAGTTTCAGGTGCTGAAACTACATGGGATAAGTCCAGGCTGCCGTGTGTGTTTGGACCCTGCATAAAATGAAACACTTTCTGGCCAGAGACTTTGGCTGTCAGACTTCACAAGGTTAAGGCTAGGAAAAAAAAAAAAAATTGGCATTTTCACACAGGAATGTCAGAATTCCTGTGGTGCAAGAGGCCATGGACGCATTTAATCTTGTTTAGCAGCAAGATTTAAACCTCATATCTTGCTTATGAAAAATGGCTGGAAACACTTCTGACCCTAGTTGACTTCTCTTGATTAACAGCCCGTGTCACTTTTATTTTCGTTACTGTGAACGCAGTTGCTATTCTGTGCCCTGATGCAACATCACCAAGATCCAAGCAATCAAACCAGCCTGGGAAGTGGTGTGAACTAAAAAAAAAAATAAATAAAAAATACCAGTTTAAGACTTGCCAGGTGAAGAATAGAAAAGGATCAAAAATACTTTGGTGGCACTTTGAAGAGCTGGGGATGAATGGTGTCATAACTCATGACATAACCAAAACTCCAGACAGTACAGAATTAGCTCACTGCAAGCTCAAATTAAATCTTCTCTCTAACCAACCGCGATGTGACAGAGGCGGGAGGTGCTGGGAGAGCGGCAGCCTGTGCCCGCCAGCCCCTCGGCCGGGCACAGCGCCGCGCAGCCCCAGCTCCTCTTTCTTTCTGTCTCTCAAAATAGCTCCTGGAGTGAGTGTTCCCAGACAACGTGGAGATGGCATGCAAAGATAAAATGAGACATTGGACCAGATCCCAGGTATCTTCTCAGCTCTGTGATTACAGTATAAATCCCATAGAATATTTATCACGTTGGAAAACAAATCACATCTGAAATTCGTGAATTGGTTCTCCCCAGGGAATAAAAGCCTCCCTCCCTTTCCTGTACCACACAAGGATCCAAAAATAGGACACAGCCAGAGCTCTTCATTTCAGACTATTAGTTTGCAGACGCCTGGTGTGGACATGCAGTTAAACAGCTTTCCCTATGGAAACAGTCCAGCTGCTGCCCAGCAGCACGGAGGCTAACACTGCTGGAGGAGCCTGTGTGGACCCCGAGCTTCCCTCGGCTGTGGGACACTCCACTCCCGTGGCCACGACGTGGGCAGATTAGTTTTAGCCGACACGTGCCATTGCGGGGCTGACGGACGCAGCAGCACGGGCTTCAGTCAGGGCATCGGAGCTGCAAAGTAACGCGGGAAATTAAAAGGAAGATGGGAGTGACTTGCACTAACCCAAAACATTTCAGGGGGAGAGGAGAGCTCAAGCCAAGCTAAACTGTATTTGCATTCCTGCAGAACAAGTTAGGTACAGGGCACTGAGACCAAAGACAACTAATAAAAAATAATTAGTCCGGAGACTGGAAAAAAATATAGCCACCTGTACCCAAGCTCTGATTAAGCACAGCCTTCTGAACTATAATCTTCAATTGAGTGCTGGTGGTTTGGGCTCAGACCTGGTGTCTTCTGTCCAAGTTCTGATTAAATATGAATCAGAGACAACTCACGGCAAAGTTGGCCAACTCCCGAAACCCTTCTGACGTGCTACCGGTCCAGGAGGAGAGCAGGCCGAGTACAACAAAGTGGTTTGGGGATTTCAGGTGGACTCTTTGAAATTGTTTAATTACAAGACGAACCAATGGAGAGCGAATTTAGTTTTCACTGTAGCTGTAAGGTTTCAGGGAGCAAGCTAAGCAAAGATACTTTACAGGGACAAAGCCTGATCAGAAACATTTCTTGGGCATTTTGCTTTAATCCCCATCTTCTACCTACCTGTTGCTTTCTACTCCCTTGCCTTGCTCTTCCTTTGCCTTCAAGTGATTTTTCAGGTGTCTGTTTTGCTCCAGTTTGTAACTCAGATTTAACTAGGTTGTTTCTGCTCTGCCATAGATTTCTGCATCACTGCTCTAAGTCAATCCCACAGCAGGCAGAAGAGCCCTGACCACAGAGACTTACACTGCTATTAAATTCTTTCCAGGGTGAAAACTGAGAGCTTGTGACCTTTCCTCACCTACCCAAGGGACACTGTTCGTATTTGTACATCTTCAGCCTTTAAAACCATGTCACAGAGGGGCGGTCTTCGAGCAGCACAACCTTACGATGCTCATCCCCCTTGGAGCTGCGTTGGGCAGCTCAGCTCCAGCCCAGATTAGGGACCACAGCCTGTCCACACCAGTTTCTCTACACCTACAGGTCCTCTCCTCCTTCCCTTTCCTACTCAGGATTCGGCCCCTCTTTTGCAACACCACAGTCAGTGTGTCCACTCCTCCCAAGAAAACCAGAAAGGGCTTTGGCACGAGCCCTCCACCTTGTCTCATGCCTTCTCCCCGCAGGCAGCTGGCAGGCAGATCCCAGCCTCAGCCTTTGCTTTAGGCGCGCTACCAGGCAGTCATTTTCTTTGGAGCCCAGGCTTATTTTCACAAGAGTTCTTGTCCCATGAGTGTATTTCTACCAGCCTGTTTAAAAGCCTGGCATTTTCCCTGCCCAAATGACCTGCTGCCTGTTGGTTCACCTCCCAAAGCCCAACTTGGGACCCCTCTTCACACACACTGTTAAGTTTAACAGTTTACTTAGCAAATTTTACCATCGTGACCTTGAGCAGACTCATCATGGCTCCCAGCACTTTATCACTCCTTGCTGCACAAACGACATGAGCCAACCGTGCAGGGGAGTATTTAACCAAGCCGCTGAAGCCATGTCCTCAGCATGGTCAGCCTGGCGTAGAAAAAAGTATTTTTCTTGGTAGCAAATACCTGGCAGGCAAGTCAGTTGCCATCTTACAGCTCTGTCTTGCTTCGCTCACTGTCAGCAGCATCTGCTTTGTGCAAAACTATCAGAACATGACCCTGTGCATTTCCCATTCCTGCCCTTTTCATCTCGTTTGCATCAAAGGCTCACATGGTACTTAGATTTATACTTTTTGCAATAATTTTATGTCTCACAGTGAATCTTTTGCCCCAACGACAGGTTCTGTCATCTGAAGTACATAATCACTTCCATAGCCCATTTCTTGGTAAGCACTGCAAATAAAGTACAGAGGAGATTTTTCACCCGATTCCTGTCTAGTGTTCTTTGCCCATAGATGTCCAAGCACTTTATAAGCCAGTACGACATAACAGTCAGTGGGATTTTATGACTGCGGCCAATAAAACAGAAAGAGGCAAAGTGACTTGCAGATTTTCAGAGCCTGAGAAGCACAGTCTTCTGCATGCTGCATTAAGAGGTTTGCTATTAAATGCTACGATAACCAGACTAAAAGCAAAGCACTCCAATCTGCTACCACAGGAACACAGCCAGAGCCACCTTCCGCCCTTGCCTCTGTGCACCGTGTGGCTTTCCTTGGGGACTCCCCAGCGTCCTTGCTCTAGAGCTCCCCAGTAAATCCATACAGACTATACGGCTCAGATCCCATGCAATTCCTGCAGTCTAGGTGACTAATAAAGCCTGTAACGCTACATCAGCGTTTAAAAGACAATTCTGACCCTCCTCTTCACGTACTGTGCCTTCTCCAAAACCTCCTCAGCCAAAGCCCGTGCTACCATCTCCTTGATCTGCTACACCTCACCTCGGTCGCTTCAGAGTAAGTTTCAGCCTCCTGCGCTGGTGAATCAGCTGCGCGTTACACATCCTCTCCAGAGCCCGTCGTTATTACTGCCTTTGCTTTTTTTGGCCTTGCAAATTTCTCTATTCCTCATTCTTTTTATTTTATTTTTCCCATTTCACTTCCCTAGAGGCTGATATATTCCTCCCCTTCCTCCTAGAGGATCCTGTTGCAAACCACAGAGCTAGAGGTTGAAGAAGTTAAAACGCACCCTTTATCTCACAGTACTGGGGACATTTCCCAGTATTTATGGGCATTTTTCCCTCCAAGGAGGTGCGTGAATACAGAAAGGCTAAACACACTGAGCTCTGCAAGGGAGGAAATCCATCACAGTTCAGGAAAATATAGAAGTGTGTCTCTCCCCAGAACTGTTATCCATGTTCCTAATTGGACTTAATGTTTATAATCACTCTGTGCTTGTTGAAGGGCCCCATTAACCCACCAGAGAATAATTATGCCAAGTCACCTTCATCTTTCTCATTTATTACATTCCAAGAGATAACCAAACAAATTAGCAAAAAGACAATTACAAAGGACAATAAGTAAGCTGGAGACGGACAATCGAGTTGGTGACAGGGAAGGACTGCAGAAAGAGATCTAGAGATGCCAGGAGCCCTCCTGCCCAGTGAGGATTTGAGAAAGGTCTGGGAACAGGGCTGAAGCATCACATCCCACCGCCAAGTACAACAGGACAGAGACGACGTGGGTGCAGCCTGGGGACACACGCACTGTTCTTTGTGCACATATGGAGATGCCCATATGCATTTCTCCACGAAGTCCATATGGAGATGTGATATGATGTCAGTCTGGTCAAACTGGCCCAACTCTCTGCACACAGGATTTTATGCCAGTTCAGCTTAGAATAGTTTCCTGAATTTTGATGTAACCAGTTATGAACGGGCACAAGTCCACAGCAGAAGTTGGAGATAAAACTGAGTTAAGTTAAAAGGCAGAAGTGAGTCACAGACCAGCAGCCTCAAGCCCTCGGATGAAATGCCTGACACCAAAGGTCTCTTCTGGAAATAGATTCAAAACTCAGCAACAATCTCCTTTCTTTCATTATTTCTGTTGGGGCTGGTTCACGGCTCTAATGCACAGGAGGCTGTGCTGAAGGCTAAGCTCTGCCAGGGGAATGTCTAGCTTAGGCCAGGGCTTCTTGTCTCTCTGCTGATGACGCCCAGCTTAAANAAAAAAAAAACCAAAACAACAAAACCCACCGCAACTCAACACATAAAATACTTGACATTATAATTTAACACCCCCATGTGCTGCAGGCTCTAAGCACCACGTAAAACATTTCCCTGCTTTGTGCTGCAGGTGGATCTCCTGCAACACTGCCTTGCTGCTCAAGTCCAAGGTCTTTTATTATGTGATTTTTTTCCCCAGCTATGTATTAACAGCATCACAGAAAAAGTGAGATGGTGCCACACGTCCTGACAGTAACGCACTCAATTGCTGCATACATAAAAGGTGGATGATAAGTGAAAACGGTTCTTTGAGAACAGAAGGCTCAAAGTCAAGTACCAAGAGAGCGAGATTCACATTTTGTGCGTGTATATATACACATGTAGGAATAGCTACTTGACCATGAAAAATAAGTCTTAAGTGGACAATTTCAGCTTGTACAATACATCCTAGTGTCAGAGAAACTGGACTACTGAAGGGCTACCCCCCACACACCCCACCCCCATTATCTGAACTCCCCAGGAGCACACAGGGAGGCAAGAAGAGCAGGCAGCATCTCAAACGCACTGAGGTCAGTGGATGTTACACGAGGTTACACCACCTCAAACCAGGACAACCACGTACCTGGCAAGCTCAGGTTTCCTGCAACAGTTGTCCATGATTTCTTAAATGCCAATGAGGTGTAATAATATTGTCTCGCCTGCCCAGTTAATGCTTCTCTGGTATCCCAAACCTGGACAGCAGTGCTTATTTGGATAGCTGAGGATACAGGGTCCAGCAAAGGTAGCAATATCTCATAATATGGGAAAACTATCATCCAGAAAAACAGAGACAAAAAAATAAAAATACATTTGCTTACAATTTCAGATTCCATATTTCAAACAATTTAAGATAGGGTTAACATTTCTGCCCACGTAAGGATGCATTTTCCAGTAGCTCCTAGAGCTGTCTCCTCTTCCAGTTATCCCAGTTATTTGGGCCCATTCCTAACAGGCAATTCCTTCCATGAGGAATAAATTTCTAGCAGCATGACTGACAACTAGCTGCAGTTTTTCCACACAGGAGAAACAGTCATGTAGCACAATTGCCACTTCTTCTATCAAACCCAACATTTCCACAATGCGTAAATGCTGACCGCAACATTATCCAATGCATTTTTAATCTCATGGCTCTTGAAACTACTAGGAAGGATTTGAGTCACCAAAAAGAAACATCTACTGTCTATTCCTACCTACTATGTATTATAAAAATGTTGTCCACACATCCCTCTACTTCTTTTAAATACTAGCCTCAGACACTCCTTCAAACCAAGAAGCCAAGTATACTCTCCGAGCAGGGAGTTTCTCGTGTAAACCAAGAGCCACTCAATTTCAGGGATTTTCTTCTTTATCTGTAGGTGTGTCCCAAGCTCTTCTCCAAGACAAACCCCTTCACAAGGTGCCACCCTGGGACAAAAACACATCCTCCCCAGCTTTCCCTGCAGGCTGATGGGCTTTGGAGCTCACATAGGCTTTCTTAGATTTGTTTGTACAGCCAAAACTGTTGATATCTGGCCTTTGATTTCTTTCCTCTCATGATTAATATTAAACCATGTTTTGCCTGCATTATAAAAGCATCCATTATGATAGGCTCATTAATGCACTTCCTGACTCTTTTTGAATTAAATGGCTTATAAACTCCATTCTTTAACTTCTCCTCAGTAAGGTTGATGGATGAGCACTGTAAATGACTAAGAGGGAAACAAGCCACTGCAGCTCAGCCACAGCCGTTATCAGACACAATAGCCCTCCTCTGTTTGGATAGAAAGGGCACTGAATAACTTCAATGCCTATGCCTTGCTTGGCTAACTAACCGTCATAAAAGTAGTTTACATACAGCCCAACATTATTTCATTTAAAAAAAAGAAAGAGACAATAAAACTCCAGCCTCAACACCAGACCACCTTCCCACGCATGCTTGTGTCTCAGTCTGATGTGCCAATCATCACGATATTCTGGGGTGAGATATAGTCAAGAGACATTCACCAAATATTATCAACAGACTGAACTCTTTGCTATATCTTACTTTCCTTCTAGCGACCAGGCTGACCATGCACACCTGCAACATGTATTTCCTTCCTCTGTGTGCACCTTCGGGCAATTTTAAGCAGCTAAGTGTCAGCGATGGCTGAATGTTCTCCACACCCACATGACCTCCAGCATTTTGAAGGCTGGTTCTGAGCAGTACGTGAACAATCTTCATCTCAAGGGGGCTGGTTGTGTTGTTTGTGTAAAACTGGACCGTATCATCAGCATTTGCTAACCCAGGTCAGACAGGAGAAATGTGGGAGTCAGGCCAAAGCACTTCAGAACCTTTGACTCTGTTATAGCGGATCACAAACGAGATGCTACTTTTTCTGAAACAACAACCCACCCCAAGTGGTGGCAGTTTGCCAGTGAGGGACCACTATCATCAGGGAACACAGAAGAGTTGCATTTCTGTATAGTCTGAATTGCCACTGCAATCCCCAATTATTTCTAAGCGAAGGATTAGGAGGGACTCAAACTCGAATGAAAGAAACCAAAACCTGCTCATCTCTTACCCCAGATGGTACCACAGACTCCCATCTGAACCATTTTGCAGTTCAGAAAAACACCCTGCAAAAGCCATTTAATGACTCGAATGTGTGTGTGTCCAGCTGGTGGGAGAAAAGCTTTGCAAATCTCCCACTTTCCATCCAGTGGCACCTGCTGTTTGTCGGCACGTTATCAGGGCCAGTGCATTAGGGAACCATATGGTGTGGGAAAGGCGCTGCTGGAATGATTCATACTGCGCTAATGAAGTAGCGGGTCATCCATGAGGGCTTGGTCACACAGAAGCTGTTGAACTCAAGAAAATGGGAAGTTTCTTACAAAGTCATGCAACATTTGCTGGGACTCCTTAGCCATAATCATCATTTTTTACAATAAGAAATGATTCTTCAACGTTTAACTAAATGAAGATATTACCAAGCTGCCTCTAGGGGGTTCCATCCTCAAGTAGAGAGGGTGGACTTTCAAAGAAGCATAACAAAAAGAAGTCTGAAGCCGTGAGGCATTGCTACATTTCAAAAAGATTTGTCAAGAAACATGACTTGGCTATAGCCTGATAACTTCCAGAGTCTGGGACTATCCACAGGTGGGCTTTTGCTTCCCCCCATTGCAAAACTAGGTCAGATGTGAGCTCCAGTTTCACACCCCTCAGGGGATCAGGGCACGGAGAGCACAACCATTGCTGTGCTGCGGCTCTTTCCCTCCAGAGGAACACTTTGGGACTGGAAGGGAACACGGTACCTCCATCCATCACTGTCAAGAGCTGAATTATTTGTCAATTATATATATTAGACCTTAAAGATCTTAATTTGTGTGATCAAGTGCCTGTTAGTGGCTATTAGTAAAAAATTGTACCTCGTTAATGGCATTACTGAAAGATAGGAAATTCAGCATTTCCATTGGACACAAGTGAAAGAAATAACTCACTCCTGTAATAAGAGCTCAGAGCCTGGGATCCAACAGCCTAACATATATTTGTCAGTATATGTTTGAGGATGCAGCTTTTCAAATTGCTGAAGAGGTCAGATGTCAACATCAGATCCAGATCTCAGTACCTTTACACATAACCAGAGGTGGACTTGAATCACCGTCCCGGAGTTAACAGCACATATTACCACTGAGTTTGCTCCTCAGGGTGGGTAACGCGTATCCATGTGCGCTGGGTGTGCAAACACAAGGTACCCAAATACCTGGCCACTGGTCAGCAGCTGACACGCTGTAGTTCTCTCATTAAGTGTT
The DNA here is from genome assembly GCA_013398815.1 of Ibidorhyncha struthersii. Taxonomy (NCBI): domain Eukaryota; kingdom Metazoa; phylum Chordata; class Aves; order Charadriiformes; family Charadriidae; genus Ibidorhyncha; species Ibidorhyncha struthersii. The sequence continues at coordinate 325,270 of VZSZ01011521.1, read as the reverse complement.
TAGTAAATACTGCAAGCAAGAAAAAAACAAACACAACCCATGGCTAGTATTTCTTGCTTGTAATTTTACAGGAAATCATCTGATTAGTGTCTTATAAGAATATCTATAAAAATCATACAAGGTTGACATATGTAACGATAAAACTGCTACATAGTTTGAGGGAGCTTACCCCTCAAATGCATAGCAAATGATTTCTGGATATGAGACAGAATGTGTGATTTTATCATAAAACCCCAGAGTGCCTGGCCTTAAAAATATTACTATTCTAGTTTAACATTTATCCTATGTATTTTAAAATGGAAATGTGGAGTAACTGTAGCGAGGTTAGTAGATTTTCCCTGGAAGTATATCAGTTTAGCCAAGACAAGAGTATGTCCCCGATGAGTGTTTTTTAAAACATCAAGCAATATCTATTTGTTCTACCCTCAGACCTGAGACCTGAGTCTCCAGTAGCGAATGTATGAACTTTCCCATTAGGTGGTGACAGTAAACACCTAACATCAGCCTAAAGCTGATCCCGGGAAGAGTTTCATGGTTCACTTGAGTCACCACTGATGGACATTCAGGTATAAGCAATGGGATTAAAGCACCTTGCAGCGCGTGCTCTTCATTGCTCTTTCTCACGTAACATCGCCTCCAATACCCTGTTGTTCGCAGAAAGAACAAACTCGAGACTGTTCATAAAATTTGACTAAACATGTTCCAGTTTTTGTTGCGTTTGGAGTTGTTTTGGTTTTTTTTTTGAAGGATCATAAATCACCTAAAAGCCTCCAGTTTGAAAGCCACCTTTAGCAAGCAGTATAAAGCTATGGCATAAATTAGAGGAGTTACATATAAAACCACATAAGGCTCAAACTCTACATTCCTCCTATGGACTAGTATCATCAGTCCTCTCCCCAGTCTCACTCCACAGATCTCAAGAGTCCACAAAAACACAGCAGAACATAGCCACAAAACAAGCAAGTCTAAAGACGCACAGCTATTTCTGAAAACAAACAAACAAAAAAAAGAGATCCTATGGCTTGATGGTGGTTTTCCCCAGATCTCGCCAACACTGCCCAGACACTGGCATGGAGACCCCCTCTGCGACCCCTTCTCCGTCCCTGGGTTTCACTGTAGGTAAGGGCGTGCGGGCAGAGAAAGGACATTGTCACACCTGGACTTCTTTAAGGGCCACCCAAGCAATGGGCAGACAGAAGAAACCTCTCTCCACATCTCAAACACACGCACATCAGAAATGGCTCATGTCACCACAGGAGATACTCCTCACAATCTTCCTCAGCAAGCTGACCCACCACCCAGTGCTGCTTTCCATAAGGGACAAGGAGATGCTGAAGTCCCCACGCGGTTTGCCCCCACCTTACACCCCAGGGATGCCTGCAAGGCGAGAACGAGACGGGGGCTGAATAAAGCTGAGCATGTGTTAGTGACCTCAGTGGGAGCAGGTACGTCCATTCTTACAGTGAAAGCCAACGGCAAGACTTTTTATAGCTGGGATCCTCAGACAAGCAGAGCACAGGGTTGCTCTCTGCTCAGGCAGTTGCCGACTGCTTTTACCTGCGCTTTTCGCTCAGCTTTTAAATGCCTGGGGGCACCCTGTGCTCTGCTGGTAATTTCACACAGAGAGAGACTTGCTACAGAAGAGTTCGGGCTTGGGAAGCGGGCAAAGTGTTTCTGCTGCTGAACCGAGCAATAAGTGAGAGGGAGAAAAAACACCGCTTAAAAACGGGTAATCTGAGCAAAGCACATTTACATGCAGAACCCACACTTCCCTCCATGGATTCATTAGAGAAGGAAAGGAAATTTGCTTCTTTTTGTTTGGAAAGGCAGATTTATTAATGGCTGTGAAAAAAATAGGAATTGCCAGCATTTCCCCAGGTAACTAATATATTTGTTGTAGACCAAGTGGGATCTTAGTTTAAAGGGCAAAGAGCCCTTCACGGTTCAAAGTGAGAAAGGGATGAGCCGAGACCAAGGCCCTAACTCTATTTCGAAAGGGGCCATAGGCCACTGCAGGACATTACCACCACTATTAAAGGGAGCTTGCATCATCTGCGATTTGTTTGTTTTCTAACCAAAATATGCTCAAACTGCGATTCTGGGAATTCAGTCTAGTTCTGGATAAGTTAAGTTTCCAAAGATCCTGAATGGCTCAGATTCCTCCAAGAGAGGAACATTTAAGCCAATTCTCAGTTTCCCACATACTGAGAGATAACTAGATTTGATCCACAGCTTGGTCTCCATGTCCCCCAGACCCTTGGGACAACTGTGCCCTTTGCCTGCAATTGTTGGTTTTATGGATTGCTATACAGTTGCTTGTTCCTGGGACAAGGAGAGCACAATTTCTCAGCCTCTGATTTCTAGCACTTTCCCTGGGTCTGTCTGCTTTGTCTCTCAGGGCAGCTCCAACCCAGTACCTTCTCTTGCCAGGGCTGTTGCTCACCTCCCAGCTGCGACAAAGCGATGCTCAGACAGCAGTTCAGGTCCGGTGGGTGGGAGAAGATGCGGCAATTCATGAAAGTACCACAACAGACCTTTGGCAGAAAGGCTCGGCAGCAGCTCCCTGGGAAAACAAACTCTCCTCCCCCACCTCAAGTTGTATCTTTTAAGAATATTCACAAGAGAGAAAAATAAAATCACTCTGCCAGAAAGAGATGTGACCAGCATGGACATTAGAGCACAGGCTCAGCTCTCACTCCTTCCCCAGGAGAATAACGAGCACAAGAATTAGCAGTGAATTCACAGCCCTCACCCAGATCCATCCTCATTTGGCGCTCGGTTAGCGAGCTCACTGCTAATTGCCTGCTGCAGATTACGCTTGACAGAGGCCAACAGCCCACCTTTCTCCCAAATCCATTTCCCCGTCATTTCCCTGTAAGACTCCATTCTTTCTGACCCAACCAATGAGAAGGAAGTTCTCCCACGTGTGTTCTTCTCCCCTTGCTGAAGACCCTCAGACCCTCAGCTTCCTCCCACTGCATCTCCCACAAGGTGTTATCCAAAAGCCTTAAAACATCTCCAGTACCGCTGACTGTCTCCAGGACACAGAAGCTGTTAACCATGATGGGCTTCCTGCATTTTTTTGCTTGTAATATTAAAGATTTCTATGTAAAGCATCCCCATACATACCACAGCAAAAGCTCCAGGTGTTGCGCACCACGTACAGCAGCAGCCGTAATGCCAACCTGTTAGTTCTGGCATTCACAGAAAGAAATGGCCAAATAATAACACCCAGCACTTAACCCATAGTTATTTTCCTCAAAGGAGGCCCAGGGAGAACTTATTCATCAACGTTTATTGACCATTTGGAAAATATAAATGAGCTATTTAAGAAGAAATGCTTCCTTTCCACTGTCTCATCACTGTCAGATGTCTCACTGTCATTAGATCAGCTTGACTAATGGGATCCTGAATCCTAATTAGGGACCCTAGAAGTGACTTTCACACAATATAATCATAAAATAAATGCTAGTCAAAAGGATATAAAAGTGCTTTCCACTGGAAAGAGTAGTTCTTTCAGAAATTATGTCAGAAAACATTTTCAGCAGGAAATGGTGTTCCTCAAGCCCCTCCAGTCAGCTGTAAAGTAGCTGTGCCACGGTGCACAACTGGAGCACAAGGACTTCAATAAACATTCCTAAAATCTTACAAATAAGGGCAGCTGAAGTCTTTAAAGGAGAACAAAATTCTGTATTTCTCTCTCTGAACCAGAAACTTTGCTGTTGTTATTTCTGTATCGGTGTAACCCAGGTAGCTCAATTGCATCCTATTTAAAACTCCAAAGAACTTGGCTGGGTGTCTGTGGCAGCGTAACTGTGCGATTGCACTTAGCAATGGCAATCCAGGCTGCTCTATTGTTCTGATACACTCATCATGTTATTGAGGTCTCCGGGTGTTCCAATATGGAAATGTTTCAGTGGTCCAAGCTCCAACCAGAGAAGCTGCAAGGAGGGATGAGCCATGAGTGCCTGGAACACCTGCAGGCAGATTATCTAAATGGTGATGGTTCACAACAGAGCTAGGAAGCTTCTGCCAAAAAGGACACTATTTCCAGGTGTGCATCTGATCCGTTTCTCTCTAGACCCATAGCTGCATCTGTTATTGCTGTTACAGGATACTGTGTGCAGTTTTTGCTCCACTGATTTTGACAATGATCCAATTTCTTTAAAACTGGCTGCTATTAAATCTTATAAATAATTTTGTTCCCTATCAGAGGAGTTTCCAGCAATACAATTACCTGTGAGAAGCCAATAAAGGCCATACCTACAGTACAATAATGAATTTATAAATTCAAGTTTGCTTTGCCCTTGAGTCAGACCAATTAGCATCACACAACCTTCTTGCAGAGCAGTGATGCGAGACTTCTCAGTAGCCACTTATTGCGAATGCAATCAATAGCTTACGCTTGGGAATCCGTTGTGCACCATAAACAGCAGTTTAGACAAGCTCGAGCAACAGCCAGTCTGAGTAATATGATGGTTTTGGTTAACCTGGTTGCTAGGCTCTGACAGAAGCATCAATTTAACACCCTCAAAGACCCAAGAGCAAGGACAAGTCGGGTGATGCCGTACAGCAGAGCTGTGAGCAAGGATGGCTTAGCAGGGGCAGTGCAGTAGAACAGCCCATATTCCAGCACATACCTTCTGTTCATTGCAGACTTCAGGTTCCTCTTTCCACATATATCTTAGTGAAATTGTCCAAAGTACCTGTGTCACCTCTAGCTTTGACTGGCCCCATACTTCACGATTAGCACAAGAAGTGACAAGACAAGTTATATTATGGCAGCCTAATTCATGAGAGTTTATATAGACATCTGACAACATTCTCCTTTACGCTCATCAACAGCTAGCAATAAAGGCACTCTGATCAACCCCCGTCCAGTCTGTTACCCTTCACTTCTTTCTCAGTCTATATATTTTTCTAGCACAAACAGAGGACCTTGTTTGGGGACATTCATTGTGCTGCTACCCATCTGGTTTTCCTACTATGAGGGCAAAGAGGCAAACTGAGAACGACACACCACAGATTGCAAGACACTGAGATTCTGATAAACCAAAGAGGACTTAACTGCACCAACAAAAAAATGCCGAGCAACAGGAAACGAAGAATATGTTCTGCCTGAATCCCCTTCCAGAATAGGATTGCTATTGTTGTGGACAGAGCTGAGTCAACATCAGGATCATTCAAGAGCAGTGGCTGCACAAGCCCACCCAGAAAACAAGACTAGCAGAGAAAGTCCTCCTGCCACCACCATCATGCCTCCAAGTCAAATGCCTGCCTACCAACCCAGCACAGCAAAGAAACTGTCTCCATGTGAGGCTCCTGCATATCAGTAGATACCACTGCTAATCAAGCACGTGCCTAGAGCCGTGGAGACACCGACCTGGGGAGGAAGATGAAGCCAAAGTCGTCAAGTGAGGAATGCAAAAGCTCCTCTACTCAGAGAGGAGGAAAAAGCCAGAAGAAACTGCGACATAGACTGCAATAGCAGCAACACTGAAACTCTCCNAAAAAAAAAAAAAAAATTGGGATGGCAGAATCAATGAGACCTCAAGAAGGAAATGTTATTAAAAGAGACACCTGCAGATCTGGGTAGAAAGTAAGAAAGAGAAATGGATTTAATTCCTGACTAGATCCCAGCCCTTTTGGGTGGTAACAGGACAGCAGATGACGGGGGAGCACATTGGGGTTTTCTAGTCTGATCGTGCTCAGCCTCATGCTAGGACTACAAGAAAGGAGTGCTAATATGTGCTGGAATAGACATTCAAATTCAGGATCCAAAGTTAAACTCAGGGCAGTTCACAGCACTGGTGATCAGGGTAGCACTAGACCTAGACATGTTTCTGCAGTCCCCCAGGGTTACCCAGTCCCAATAGGTCCAGCCCTGAACCTCTTCATTTGCAAAAGCTGACAGGACTGCTAAACAGGTAAGAGATAGAGCCTGCAGTGCTCCAATGGGAGCTGCATTCTTTGCCTGTGCTACGTTACAAAATTCCATTCTGATAAACAATACAGATACTGAGATTATTGCACACAAAGGTGTAATGGAATCAATTACTTTAAGACCAGAAATACAACAGTTCCTCTTCTTTTTTTCCTTTTTTATTTACTGCTGAACTTCATTACACCATTTTGACACATTCTTTGTCAAGACCAGCACCTTGACCCTCCAAACCAGGAAAAAACATAGATTCCTTTTTTCTGTTTTTAATGTGCAAAACCCCCAAAAGTCATATCCTTCCCATTGCAGCATGATCCAAAACACACCTCCAACATCCAGCATCATTTCCCTGGCTCAGCATGATGAAAACAATTATTGTAACAGCTCCACTGATGCACACAAACATCACCGAGTCATTTTACAGTGCAAAAAGTACTGTAGTGAAAACATTTTTACCTCTAAAGGTCAACAGGACACGTGAACTGGGATTTTTCCTGAAAGACCATTTTGTGGGGACCTACAAGCATCCCAGTCTCACTACACCAAGGTGCAAATTATACAGTCTTGAAAATGAATAAATTCTGTGAGATGCACAAAGAAGAAAAGAGGAAGAAGAAAATACAACTTTTGAGACTAGAGTGGCGGGTTGCCAGTGTTGAAGCTTTAATTAATGGTCTTTTCCTGGCAGAACTGGAGAGAGAAAAAAATAGCTGTAGCACAGCAGTAGCACAGTCGTTCGCAAGTCTGCACTTCCGATTACCATACAATAGCTAGGAATAATTGCAAAGTTCCCACTTATAATATAACCTTGGGAAATGCTCACCTTGCTGTGCTACTTTAAAGCGTACCACTTAGCGCACTGTTCTCTGTCAGCATCACTAGCAGAACTTAAAACGTGGTTTTATCTTCCAGGTTTGACCTTCCTCTTCATGACTAGATATGGTTTTATGTCATGGTAAGAGTCAAGAGCAGTTCCCCAAAATTCTAGGAAAATAAGCACTGTTGAAGAATTCATAATTGAGTGCAGAAAAGCACACCCTTAAATGTTGGGGGTTTTGTGCTCAAATGGACAGTGTACACAGGCACACATACATACTCAGCAAGCACATATCATGTGGTGGTATAATGCTTCCAGAATCATTTCCAGGCCTTTTATTGTAGAACTGGTGCGTGATTGGGGTTGATGCAAAGTAGGACTCACCAACCTTTTATCAGCTTGAACAATCCAGGAAGACTCATCATGAAATAGTCACCAAGAAACAGATTTATAATGACACCCAGCAACTGCAATCTCTGTTCAAAAGGGTCCTTATCTCCTTTTGAACTAAAAATGACAAAAATGACTATCACTATAGTAGCATAATAATTGGTTCAGAGTTTTCTCTATTGGTTCTCCCTCATCTCACACCCAAAAGATTAGTAATGACCCGTTGGGAAGTCCCAAAAGGGTATTAGATCATATGATGGATACTGCCAGTTGAACAAGAAGTCACCTTTGCAAGAGGCCTAAGGCTGAAGGAATAAGGCTAAACTAATAAGGGAGGTATGAATTAAACAAACAATCATTCCCTCAGCTTGCATCAAGCTTATTCCACCTAAGGCCAGAACATAGCGTAGATATGAGAAGATTTATTAAATCACCTCATGATCTCTTCAGGTTAAGGAAATGTTTCTATCAAATACAGAAGCTCTAACAGGTTCTTTAAAGTTTATCTTCTCTTTGTTTCTTTTCATCTTTTCCGAGCAATAAGTATAGCTTAGGGTTTATAAACAATTAATACAACTACCCCATTTGAGCCTTTGGAGGAAAGCATTTGCTAAAATTTATTTACATTTCCAAAAAATTGTGCCCATCTGATATGTTTTCTAACATCAGGAAGCAGAAAACCAGAAACATTTTGGCTGTGTTGTTTTGACTTTTGAAGTAAGGCCATTAGCTTAGTTTTCAAAACGTCTGTGTATACAGCCTCACATTCACAACAGTCTTTGTAAGGGAGGTTCTTTTGTGTCTTCACAGCACTAGTTCTTTTTTAGCCTTTTCTAGTCAAAAGTAAAAAAACCAGCTTTTCATCCACTTTTTTTTACGCTTTAGATTGCTGATAAATGTAGAATGCAACATTTAGTGATCATTTCACAGTCCTTATTACAAAAACAAGAGCATTCTGAAAGAAAGTACATCAAACAGGTTCAGTGAAAGAAAAACACACAAACCAAAATGAACGCTGAGCAAGTTTTTCCACTGAGTTAGTTTCCAACTTCTTGAAATAAAAATGAAATGCTCCCTTTTTAAGAAATGATGCTTCCAGGCAGGTGACTCTTGAGATAACTTCCCCACAACAACAGACAATAACAGGAGCCCCAAGGAGTTGGGACTCCATTTCTAGGGTGAGATTAACGTACCACAAGTCTTCAATACCTTTAATTCTGATGCAGTCATCAGAAAGGAGAAGGAAGAAGGAGGGTACATTTAAGGAAAGCTATTAAGGTTGTCTGTGGAATTATGTTTGTTCACTAAGGATATGCCCTACCTGCATCCAAGAAGACTTCCAAAATGAATAAAGATAGGTCTATCTAAGAACATTCAAAGACTGATGTTATTTGTGCTCTCAAACCCAGCTACATTTAGGCTGGGCTTTTCAAGACAACTGAAGGAAGCTGGAGCCTAAATCCCATGGGTGCCAACCCTATTAACATATGATCCTTTGAAATAGCCTAGATTTCTTATGACAACATACATCCATTCTAGTCGCAGGTGTTTTCAAAGCACATATACTTCTAGGGAAGAAAAACTCAATCTTTTTGTCCCCATTCAGAAAGGTTCTTGAAATGCTGAAAGGCAAAGAGATCAGTTCTGCTTTTTCAGAGCAAAACCAAACGCTAAATCAGGCTCCATCTCTCCTGAGTCTGCATGGCAGGAGGAGCGCGTGCAGCGAGGACCATGTGTTTTTCAGTGCTCTCAGGGCTGAAAGCATATTCCTCTGTCTAACAAAGTCTAAGAGTTAGCAACGAGCATATATATTCAGATACTAGGGGTTTTTTTGCCCCACCACTTTTCACCCACACAAGATTCCCCGCATAAGCTGGGTAATTGTTGCCCAAAATGGCAACGCATGCTCTGCAATTATCATTAGAGTTAATTAAAGCCTCTATGCAGTAGGCAGCTTTGAATTGCTGTTTACACTCAAGTCTCTGAACATGCTGCAGGTAATTGAAAGAGAAGCGTCAACCCAATATTGTTGATTTTTTTATTGGTGAGTGTTTGATAATTTGATTTTGGTCATTACATATTTCTAAAAATAAAAAATAAATTTCCTCTGAAGGCCTGATTCTGTCCTTCGGCATACTCCACTAAGTTATTTTCATGTTTCTGTAGCCCTTACTGTACCAATGTTTGGAAGTTTTAAAAGAATTGGGTCAAAAAGGAGACGATATACCAAAAATTCTCATGTATATAGGGGGGGAAAGGTCTTCTGCTTTTCAGACGACTGGCAGCAGGAATCGAGGCAAGACATATGCACCCCAGGACGTCAGCCAGAACGGGAGGGAGACACAGGATTTGGCAAGTCATTTGTGCAGAGTTTCACATGGTTGGAACAATTTGCCACCGCTTCCCAGACACAAGAAAAGATGCAGCGCACCCCAGTTCTTCTGAATCTCCCTGTCTGATGGGCACAGAAAGTTCTGTGTCTCCAGCATACACCTGGGAGTTCAGCCTCTTTTAAAGGCTGCAGTTCCCAAGCACCAGTCCCTTTTCTCCCTCTTACTCTCTAACCTAGCAGAAGACATCTTACTTGTAGTAAAAATAACATTTCCCTGATAATATTCGCCTTTTCTTTCCCGTCTGCTTACCAGGGTATGTGCTCAGGAATCTCTGCCCTATGGAAATTGGTGGTCTGGTTCACAGGATGACCCAGGTTGGAGGAGGGAGCCCCAGTCATTGAATTTCTGCTCTGCATTGAGACTGGCCCCTGCTCTGCCCTGTTCTCCCACCACGACAGCTGAGAAATACAGTCAAAATTGTTGTAAAGACACTTCAACAGCCTAAATGCCCTAGCCATCATTTCTAGAAGCCGACAAAACTGAAGTACGCTTTCAAGTTTTGACTCACAACTTCAAAATCTGTTCTAGTCACAGAGGGGAAAAAAAAACCTTGCAAAAGATCACTTGAGAGCACTTGCATGTGTCTTCTCTGGGGATTCAGTCTTGGCTCACTGTTTCCCATCTTCAGCTCCTTTCCTCCCATTATCCCCAGAGATCACACTTAAGAGCTCAGCAAAAAAATGCCTTCAACTGCTCCTCAGGAGCTCAGCTGTCTCCAAATTAACCCTTCCCCTAATTCATAGTGAAAGGCTCTATACAGATGCTGTGCTACCCAGATTATTCATTTTGTGCCTCCCTTTCCCAAAAACATACTATTATCTTTCTTGTCCCGTGGTAAAGCAGCAGAAAGTTTACAATTACACCAAAATTTTGCTACCAGCACTGGAAACCTGAGAGGGTTCTGCAAAAATATCCAAGGTCAGTCTGCTGGCAATGAACAGAGCTGCTGGCTCCTCTAAGTTTTAAAGCACAATCCTTGAAGCCTGACAATGCCAACATGCCACTGAGCACACATCTATTTTTGTGCTGAAAGGGGTCCTGCCAAAAGAGAGTCACTTAGCAAACGTACGACTCCTCTGACTCCATCAACACTCATGTCTTCTGGACATCCTGCCTTGACCTCCTCAAAATTCAAGCATAGAAGTGCACAAGGAAGCCACACTAGGATGAATACTATTCAGCCTGGAAGAGACAGAATTGCTGATGAGAGCCTCACCGCTGTCACCCAAACCAAATGTTTCAAAGGCAGTTTTAACTAAATCCAGAGAAGATCTGGATTTAGACCTGAAAGGCTGCTATCACCACCTTACCATGAGATTAAGAGCAGTAACAAAGAGAGGTCTTGGCAGGTGCTTAAAATAACCTCTCACCTCATTCTGAAGGTTTCTGTGGTAGAACACCCACAAAACCAGAGCTCTGAGGAGCTCATGGAGGGGTTAAGCACTGTTCTTATAAGCCGGAGGTAGAAAGGTAGGTTGAGGTGCCAGGCAGAAGGCTGCCCTCAGGGCTGGAGCTCCAGGGTGTGAGAAAGCATCACAAAGAGCTTTACCAGTGCAAGAACAGATCAAAACACAGAGTCATCCCAGCCAGAAAGGTCTGGCCAAGTCCTCCTGGGCAATCCCAAGCACATAAGTTCCTCTGAGAACTTCGCAGCTCTCCCTGCATCAAGCCCCAGCAGCGACCCAGCACTGTAGAAATGTACAGCTGAGGAGTAAACACACAAAATTCACCTAGCTTTTTCAACTTGAAAAAGAAGGGGCAAAACTTTGCATTAACTCTGCTTCTGCCATTAAGAGGACAAAATATTCAGATGTTCTCCACGTCTCAATTTCCTCCTCGGCCACAAAGCTGATCTTCCAAGGAGAAACTACGGGGAGTGACATAAAAATAAATTAAATTGTAAAAAGCACAGATGAAACATTACCTGGACACAGGAAAGCACTCCTCCAGGAAGATCAAACCCCAGATGCTGCTGAAAACCAAATGGGTTTTAATGAATGGCAGATCTTAGGCCAGCAATAGCTAATCAGAGAGATTAGTAGAAAACTGGTAAGATCAAAGTCCACAAACATGGTTTAGTGACCACCACATCTGGGCACAGTCACTGAAACCTGAAGGCTGAATTCTGAGTTAAGAGGGATCTTTTTTCCTTTTTTTCCATGTGCCTTTAATCAGAGGAGGAAGAAAAGCTGTTTGAAAAGCGCTCTGACAGGTGCGCGGAAGATAAGCTAGAGGCAGATCACAAAGACAACAGCCTTTGGAAAAGAGGAGGATTATCACCACAAATACGCATAAGCTCCATTCTGTATAGTAGAGTATGTCGTTATTAATAATGCTACTTATCCCTCTTATAGCATTTTAAGCTTTCAAAGTGCTATACAAATACTAATCACTAAGTGAAGGTGCCAAAGAATCCCTTCCATATCCCGCTGATTGCACAGACTGAAAGCACAATAAGTACAACATGTACAACGGCAAACACAGGCCTGAACAATCACCGTAGTTAATAATATTACAAAAAAGACTGTGTTCCAAAGGGAAAGATCTCGGTGTGCATCCATTAGGAAACTATTCTTACCTAGTGCGCTGGAGGC
>VZSZ01011521.1:271035-313127 GCA_013398815.1 Ibidorhyncha struthersii | reverse complement strand
CGGAAACATCGACAGGAGATCAGGACAAAAATGTCCACAAGAGGAGACCTGGGAAAACTTTGCGGATGTAACAGGGAGCAAAAGGTGAAGCTAAGGTAAAGGTTCAGGAGCAAAAGTAATGTCATTAGATCAGCCAAGAAAGAAGGTGAAAAGAAGGTTTCACTTGAGCAGGAATGGGGGAAAATCAAATAAGCGACTGGCAATCGGAAGGGCTGATCAGGACACGGGCTCATTCCTTGGCAATAGGAATGAGGAAAAAACTACATTAATTCTAGGTAATGATGGGAAACTGTTGCCAAATTTGGTGAATACTGGTTAGAAAGCTCACATGAACTAATCCTGTCTAGTCCTTGAATACTTAGGCTGTCCCACAGCGCTTTCTGCAGAAGTGCTCAACAGAATGCATAAAAAGACAAAGTCTGTAACTGTACAGAGTGATCCTTCATACAGCGACACAGAGAATAACATTTGTGCAGTGGAAATTCTGGTTAATTACTGCAGTTGCTGCACACCTCCCAGGAAGGACTGCAGGATCCCTCCCGGTCTGTTCAGGGTGGCTCTGGTTTCAAGTGCAGGTGCTCTGCGTCGAGGTGAGCTCTGCCCCGAGCACTCATCTGAAACTAGTGCAGTTAAACCATTCACCATTTTAAACTATCTTTTCTGCTATGAGGGTACCAGAAAACCTGGCTTTCTGACCTCAGCTTTTAGTCAAATATAAATAGAAAAGAAAAACCTATTTATCGACAAACATCTCTATTTCTGATGCGGGAGGACACAGAGAACTGCTGCTCTGTTCCCAAAACAGAGGCTAGACAAACTGCTCGGAAGGTGCACAACAGAAACTCCAGTGCGCTTTTCAGGAAAATTCTATATGGCCCATTCACTTCCCTGCCAGGTAATAGCTGTGCTGTCGCCATGGCAACAGAGGCGGCAGAGCTCAGCAGTGTGTTAAATGAAGTTATCTCATTAACGTTTATTTCCTGGTTTACTGTTTCACCAGTTAATACCAAAGACGCTACAGGCACCAGAAAAAAAGATCCTCTGGTCCATTCTGAATGGGAAAACATGTCAAGCAGTTAAGAGGAGGTCCCAAACTTTTCTTCCCCAAAAATGCAGAAAGCACAATTCACCATAAGGCATCACGATTTTCATACCTGTTTAGTTATTCTCAGTACTTTTTATTTTTAAGTACTCACATGGTCTATTGAAGTAGTTTGACTTGTAAAACTATCAGAGGTTCAGGGTTCTCAATGTGTCCTATCTCAGGGACACCCAAATGAGTAAAACTTAATGAGATTTGTATCTGTGACTCTTTCTGAAAGTTTTGACCATTTTTTCCCCTTTTCAGCTGAACAAACTAAGCAGGGTCCTAGCAAGAGGAAGGAGAAAAGAACTGATGGATGACAGAGAAATAACTCTTCAGAGATGAAGTCTCACCCCTTGCCACCCCCCTGCCTACTGTCAGGGTTTCAGCCCCATTCCATGAATGCACGTGGCCAAACACCGATATCTCCAAGATACCATGTGTGAGTTTGGCTTGTCAAAAATCCAGTTTCATTTACTGCTGAAGAACCTCCAACTGACATTTTCCTCATTCACGTTGCTGTTTGTATTTGGGAGATTTGCTCCAGGGGTCCAAGTCCAACATGCACCAGTGTCACTGGGAACGCTCACATGATCACCAGCAGGACCTGATTACGCTTCAGCTCCTTTTCCCACATCGTACTTGAAATGAACGACGCACGGCAGAAGCAGCTCACACTGTGAAGGGAAGTCATAGCAAATATCAGAGGCAGCTGCCTCTCCCGTTCGCTCCATTGGAAACTTGGTCAAAGGCTGCCACATTTCACCATTTCTTATTTTTATCTCCTTTGCTCAAGTATCTGATCATAATTGCTGCCTCTGGTAATTCACTGGTTGTAGTTTTCATTCATAAATCTGATAATATTTTCCCAAATCCCTTCTCATCAGGTAGCTGGCATCTACACATTTTGGTATGTCGTCTCTGGGATTGCAGAAACACACTTTCTCCTCCCAAAAAGCTAAACACTTCTTAGCAACAGAGAGTAATACCACCAAATTCCTCCAACGCCCTTGGATGTGTTTTGGATGTTTAAAATTCAAGGGAACAGCTGTCAAGTGAGATGATAATTGCGCTGTCAGTGTACCCAACGAGAATTAGTGAAATTACCCTCCAACGAATGTAACGCTACATAATCTCATAAGTAAAAAAAAATAGGTTACCTTATCACATAGAAACGGAGAGATCTGAAATAAGAAACCTTCATGTGAAATCAATGCTATCTGAAAGATGTAGTGAACCAAATGCATGGCTGGAAGCTATGATAAAAGAGGCACATAGAAGGGGCCAGCCGAGGCCTCTCGCCAGCGGTGGCGTCGTTTCCAGACTCCAGAGCATTTGAGAAAGACTCGGGGGAGCAGCTGCACTGTCGTGGCCCTCCAAAGAGCTTGCGGCATTGACAGTCCCACCAAAGAGCAGCTGGCTTGTATTGGTATCTTTCTGAATTGAAGGCTGGGGAAGAAGGACAGACAGTTCATCCTAACCATGAGTAGTACGCAGAGATTGCCACGAGCGAGGATGAGCTCGGGAAACCCCTCACCTCCTGCCTGCTCAGTTTTATGACAAGGGAAGGGAATGCAATAGCCTGTGCTCCTGGTGGCGGGAGCAAAGCTCCCCAGCACCTGCAGATAAATTCGAGAAGTGCAGCCATTTGAATATTGCGCACCCTGCCTGCTCTAATACATACTACATTAATGCCCCCAAAACTTCAGAATGACACTGCAGAGATATCTCAAGATCCTGCACATCTATTAAGTTGAGAAGTGGGCGCTGCCAGACTCTTATTCTCTTCTTTTCTAATCCAAGTTACTTGGTACAAAGTCATCCTGGCCCATAAGAGGTGATACCATAACACAAAATGAATCCAAACCCCTCAGTTGGCATTGAAAGCTTTAGGACTGATCTCTCAGGCAACATCTGGAAGGACACATCCACTTTCAGGAACAATCCCGAAAACCTGTAGCAGAAACAAGCAGGGAATTCCTATACTCCCACAACAAGGTGGACATTTCACTGAGCCAGGGTGACTGAAATAAGACAAGGATCGTAGCAACTCATTAAAGGATAAACCACTCAAATAGGCAAACATTTTGCAACACAGTCCAGCTTCTAATAAGTGATTTACCAGCTCCAACTGGAAAAAAATCAACAGCAATTTTCACATTTTGTAGAAAACCTTAATCAGGCAGAAATAAGAAAAGCATAAAAATTGGGAAACGGCGCGTGAAATGGCTGCATTTGTCCTGTGGATTTTCCACCAGCATTTGTACACAGCCAAATGCTCCTATTGCCCACCCAGGATCAAAGCTCCCAGGCCCCAGGGCAACTTTCACACTGATATAGTCCTATTTCCCATAACACAAAAGCAGAAATCAGGCCCAGCCTTTCAGTTATTAACCAGTCATTAGTTGTGATTTCTGCTGCATTTCTATTGCTTCCGCTCCCATTGAAACCACCGACCCGAAGAAAGATTTTGTGTCTTCATCACAACCAATTACTAACGGGATAAGAACAACCTAGCGGCTTTGCAACCTCCTGTGTTTCCATGTTTTCCCAAGATGCACAACGTCTTGGGAAAGAACGTAAAAGGGTCTCAGGCACGCTAGATACACGGACTTTAAAATGGGCAGAAACACCATCTTCCATCAATGGACACACGGATTGGCCACTGGGACAAGGGGACAGATTGCAACTTAGAAACAGAAGCCAAGATGAGAATCAGCAAAACAAGACAAACTTTCATTCTGTCTAAACCTAGCTATAAACAAAACACACCTAAATCAGCGTTAAGTGAGAACGAGCAATCGCCTTTCATAATTTCAGGGGGGAAAGGAATTCTTTACCTGAAAAGTTTTGGCAGGTGACAGCTAATGTTAGAGCTACATGCTGAAAAGCAGAGTCAGAACAAGGAGCCTTACACAGTCCAAGCATCACTACCATTATTTAGCCAAAATTTCCACTACATTCAGAGAGTTCTGTCCAGAGTTAGACATGGGGCTTTAGCTCAATACAGGAACTCTCACCTCTCTCAATGAAAATAAGGCTACCCGCATTTTTCAGCGAAACTGCCTTTTGTTAGGAAGTTGGATTCGAATCCAGTCAGGTTTTGGGTGGGTTTTTGTATTGGTGTTTTTTTCCCCAATAAAGAAGCCTGCACTTGCTTGAAAAACTGTGGTTTCTCATTGTGGTTTTTGGAAGAAGTCCACTTGGACTTGGTTTTGGAAGAAGTCTGGCACTTCCTGCCAGAAAAAGGGTGAGGAGGGAGGAAAAAAAAGAATAAAGTAAAAGATCATTTTCTGACCAGCAATAAAGCAGAAAAACAATAGGCTGTAAGTAAACAGCCAGAAAAATTAATAATGAGGTATTTCTCTGCATCCCATGGTTTAATCAACCTGGTTTTCATTGGGTCATCCTCGGGAACATTTGCCAAGCGGTGGTGAAAAGCCGTCAGCCACGGACAGGCGCCTCTCCGCACACTCGGCAGGACGAGCAGGAGCAGCCGATGAGCAGCCTGAAAGCACACCTGGAACCATACTGCAAAGAGAGGATTCAACGGATGCACTGTGCCCTCGGGGCACTTGTGGTGTTTCCAGATCACGGGTAGCACAGTCTGCCGAGGTGTTACAGACTGAGCATTTATTTATTTGTAATATCAGGAAAACTGAGTGTTGTGCCACAGACTGCCGCAATCAGCGAGTCCTACAATCTCACCTGCTCTTCTGTTAGGGGTAAGGTTTAGACTCCCCCCAAACCATCTATTCTCTGGGATAAGCGTGATTGTGCAGCACATACAAGAGGCAGAAGAAGTTGTAATGAGGTCCAGAGCATTTTTATAGCTCCCCAGGCCTCTCTCCCTGCTATACCCAGGTCCAAAACTCCTCAAATACTTGAGGCCACATTGCAGATGTGAGATCATTCCCTATATAACCAAGTAACCGACATATTCAATAATTCATACCTGTTACATTCTCCCAAGATATTCCTGTGCCCGGTACTATTAATGCTGCTCCGTAACTGCTCCTGGTTGGGTCAGAGTCACAGCGCTCAAGGGACGCAGAAAGAAGAGGGCAGATACCAGAGTCTTATCCCCAGACAGCTCTAGCCAAAGCTTCTCTAGCTGCTGACTGCTTCATTCTCCAGCTCCTCCTTGGAGGGGCAACATACTCAACTCCAGCTCACCCTCACTGCAGGCAGTGTTTGAGGGCAGTAGCTGTTTTGATGCTGGTACTTACTATTCTGCATCGCCCCAGTGGTACTTACTGGCAGCAGCAAATTAGAATGCATGTCATCTAAGCAATTGACTAGAAGCCTCCTAAGCAAATATTTTAGCTGAATTACTAATAAGATCTTTTTTTTTCTCTCCAAAATATTATTCTTTGATCACTTATCAGGGCCATTTTCCTAACCAGAGTTTAACGCAACACAGCTACGGTGCTCTGTAAAGACGCGGTTTGATGCTATACCATGAATAAGTATTACACTCACAGAGCTTTTCTTATATCAGCTCAGTTGTCAGTTGCCAGTATCTTTCACTGCCTTATGAATATTTTTTTCAACGAGTCTTTCTAGTCAGTAGAAATTCATTTCAAAGAGTTTTGCAATAATGCTTTGCACTTTCAGATTTTGAAGAACGGAAAATTTTTCATCTTTGCAAGTCTGATCTTTTACCAAAAGCAGCTTGTAAGACCAAAAGACAGAGAAAACAAGCTGACAGATGAATAAAATACAAAGGACAAAGGGTCTGTGGGTGTAGCTTATTCCCAAGTAAAAATTTCTTTAAAGCTTGGCCAGACTAATTATCCTATTGCAGCCCTCAATAACTTTCCATTCATTATTACAGGTTTTCTGTATAAGACAGCTGTTACAAAAACCCGTAGAAGGAAAGCACACGCCATTAACCTGCCTTTTTATTGCTATTTCCATAAAATAAGAGAAAGGAGGATAGAGAGGTCAAGCACAGACCACAAGAACACTATGGTAAAGCAGCCACTCTTAAAGTCATCCCAGGAAGCCAAACAACAAAATGAATAGACATATTCAGACAAATCCAGAAGGTACCCAGAAGGATTCGCAGAAATGCCTACACAAATTTAGCTTTTGGTTTTACAAATGTTTCTTTTCCACCTTTAGAGGTGGCTCACACCCCAATCAGACACAGAAGTTCGGGGAATTAGGGGAAACGCTGCAGAGCAGCACGGGGTATAATCCAGACCCTCACCAGAAAAAAAAAAAGAAAAAACCCCAAGTTTCCAAATGCATTTGGAGCAGTGTGTGCTGATGGTCACACACCACCTGGTCTTCATACCTGCAAGGGGAAAAGCAGTCTACGGGTCTGGATTCTCTCTTAGCCAGAGTTACATAGCTTTTGAAGCTTATACTGCTGAAAAGAACATATTTCTCTATTTTACCTGACCTTTTCTGCAGAAAGATTGGGTTGGTATTTTTGGTTTTTTTGGGGTTTTCTTAAAAAAAAAATCATCATTCTGCTCCAATTGTCCCCTTCCCTCTTCCTTATTGCTGCTCACTATATACGTCCCAACAGGTGGCATTACAGATCGAAGCTTGCGGTCTTTCCTCCACATGACTACCTGGCCAGGGAAAAGCAATCTTAGAAGAATTTATTACTCCTGTCCCTTATCAGTGGAAAGCAGGTGCAAGAAAAGCATTCATAATCACAGAGGGACCTTCAAGCTGGAAAACTACTGCTTCTCTCACAGCGTAATTGATAGCCCTTATGTCTTAGATTTGGTTACTGAAACTACTCGAATACATTTAGGGTGTTTCAACAATATAAAAGCAGAAATTGTATATATGTATGTCCATATGCACATCTGTGGACATATATTTATTTCCTCTGGAAATTTCTAGGCTGAACATTAGATCAGTACATTTAACTGAAAATTTGATTTGTGGTAACTAGCCCATAATGTTAATAAGAAATGTATTTATGACTGTCTAAAATATATATGAAAGATTAAGAGCCCTGCAAGAGTTACCGGAGCTGAGGAACTTATTTTTACCAGGAGCCCTGAAAAAGCCTTCACCCTTAAAGCTGCCAGAGACCTCCCACCCCAAAACTTGCTGAGAAGAGGCAGGTTAAAGCATCACAGGGAGGTAAGAAGAGGCTGGCTCTTACAGGGACCTTTTCCCAGTGCCTGACGGGACACACGAGCACTTTGGATAAGATGCTGCCGTAGGCTTTCCCAAAGCTCAAAGCCACAGACATTTAATTCCTAACAGCTCTTTGCTAAAAAGATTCCCATTTGTAATTGCTCTTTGCCATCTCATCCTGTAGGGAATACTGACAGCAAAAAAGTTCCCTGCTTACACAGGAGAAGCTGCTGATGTTAAAAATACTTGGCACACTCTCAAGTTTTCACAAACCCTCGCTGTCAGATGGATCTTGGTTCCCTATCAATAAAACCAAAGTACTTTCTTTTCAAATCCGTCTTTCTCCTTCCTTTCCCTCCTCCCCTATGCAAATTTGGAGAGGCAACCACAGGCTGCTGCTGGCACCAGTCCTTAGCAAGGAAAAGAGCTACTTATGTAAGGTAAATAAATTACTACCAGCATCTTTCTGTAATATATCCTAAATGTCCTGTCTGTCAGACATCTTCAAATACACGCCCAGTCTTGTTCCACAGAAGCTGGAGTCACAATTTATTTGAACACACAACCAAAATCAGATCAGTCTTTCATCATCATCTCATGCCTAATTCCTTTTCCATGTGATGTGCATTTCCTGTATTTTGTCCCATTAACATTTTATCGTGGAGCACAGAGAGAGCATTTGAGCAGCCGAAGCCAGACAAAAAGCCCGTGCATTCCAGCCAGAGAAGATGGATTATACTTCAGCATAAGGAATTGCTTAACCACAATATGATTATATTTAAATACCCCTCATGTTATTACAAGAGTACTTTGATTGGCCAACAGAGGTCGTCCAGCACTGAACGGGAGCACAGAGATCTGCACGTGGTGGGCCATAAGAGGAAGAACCATATGGCAATTAAAGCAGCTGCTACTGTAGAGCTGCAGAATAAGGGGGGAAAGAAAAACCCACCACCTTTATGGTTATTCCCTGGTTGCCATACAATAATCCTGTTCTCTAATTAGCAGACAATTCAACCTCAGTAATGAACAACATAACACTTCAAATACTTTCTTCTTGTTCTCCCAGCAGGAAGTCTCCAGGGATTGCAGATTAAAGTCATATTTAACGATAAAGGAAAAAAAGAAATTATGCAATGACAAGTTGGAGGAGATCTGGCAAAGAGAAGGAAAAGAGACTGAAGATGAAGACCCAACCTGACAGGAGAACAAACAAAACTACCTGGGAGAGCTAAGGAGGAAGTTTGAAAAGGAAAGTGTTTAGATGGCAGAAAGGCTTAATGGATTAGACGCTCCTCCTGGGAACATGAGCTCTAGCCTGATTAGGTAACACACCTCACCCACGGCATCATTAAAGACAGAACTGAGCCTTTAGAGGAATAAAGAAAATCAAAATATTTGACAACAGGAAATCAATAAAGCAACAAATGACAAGAAACCCCCATCTGTTTTCCAGTCCCAGCTGACTTTTTTTCCAGAGTATCTCCGAAGGAAACGCCTCATCCCATTCAAGTCAACAAGACTCTTTCAATACACGTCAACAAGACCCTTTGGGCTCTCAGCTTTGTGGAGCCAGATGATCTCTGAAATAAAACTCAGAGCCACCTGTACTGTGGCAAAGCCTCAATACACAGGCTGGGACTCAATACATCTGTAAACTACCACCATCAGGGGAACAAGGAAACTTGATTCTGGGAGTAAACAGAATTAATTTTGCAGTGATGAATCTCAGCTGGAAAAAAGTGGTTAAGTGTTATTTTTTAATGAAATATGCAGAAGAGAGCCACGCAACAGAACATTACCACAGGAATGAAAAGAAAAAACAAAAAGTGTCTTCCACACCCTAATGTTAATTTAAGAGTGAAAGGTTTAGAAAAATATTACAACATCTGTGAAAAAAGAACTCTGAAAAAAAGCTCCATTGCAGATTAAGCATCAAGGCGCAAGAAGGAATACACCGATGATGCCAGAAACTCCAACATTAAACAACTTTGTAAAAATTTGCAAGCTCTCCTAGGATTAATGAGCATTCATGAAGGCCCCAAATTCAAAGCAGTTTGCAGACCATGTGAAATCCAACTCACAGCAACTGATTCGTACCAAGTCACCCCCACGCTGCCTTCCTAATATGCTTCAATGGCTCCCATCACCCTAATTCCAATATCCGGTGGCACAGGGCTATATCTGTGACACCAGAAAAATATGTATTTATTAAACAAACTTATGATAGACAGTGACTTAACCAACATACTATAAACCTCGTAAGAAATATCACTCAAGTTCCATGCGTTTATCCTTCTCCCTGCAGAATATGGAGAAAATAGGAACTTCAAAGCACATCTTGAGTACTAACAACCTTGGGCTACTATGGACCAAAGGCAAATACCCACCTAACAGCCTCGATTTTCTTTGCTCCGTTCTTCATGCCCTTCACACCATATTTTGTTGCTACAGGACGGAAACCAAAGAGAACCACAGACCCAGAGGAAGAACAGTACCTGGGGAGAGGCTTCAACAGGATCTGGAGAAGCAGTGAAGGGATGAGAGACGCGTGGGTGAGCTGCTCAGCAGAGCCCTGGGGGAAGCAACAGCTGGGACCAATTGAGCTGAGCTTCTCCTCTGCATTCTCCCTCCCTAAAACCAGCTGAGTTGGGGATTCAGACATGGCCTGTCTTTGGGCTGGGGGGTAGGTGGCGGTGGTGTTTGCTGATCAGTATCTAAACATAGCTAAAGTAATAATTCTCTATTTTTATTCCAGATTCTCCTACCAATGAGAAATGTGTGTTAGTCCTAACAGTCTCGACATCTTGCTGTTCTGGTTATTTAACGCCCAGAATTGCTCACAAGAGATGGGCTTCTTTTCCCCGTTCATTATCGCAGGGCTCCTCGGAAACACCAGGCTGCCGGCAGCGCTTTGTTTTGTTGTTAGGAGAAGAGAAAGCACCACATCATTTATTCTGGGAGAACAAAACACTGTCACAGAGACTTTTTTTGGCCACAATAGCTGCCCAGAAAGCTGTCAGAAGCAACCTTTTGTCTCTTAGTTAATCTGCACCGGGAAACGAGGAAGCGAGGGCAGAGTGATGAACTTGCTGCTAATAAATAGATGAGCATCCGCCTCTCCGCAGCTGAGAAACCCTTCCATCAACATGTGCAGCCCAGGGCAGCGTGCTGGTCCCCAGCCTGGCCTGATTAACACCAACCCAATGCTGCAGGTGCCTCACACTGTGATTAATTAGGCATACGCGGGCTGAACTGCTGGTGCACACTTGAGAGGACATTAGCTGACATCACCTGTGATGCTCTCAGTTGGGTCCCTGTCTCCTAATAGAGCCTCTTCTGTTCTTAACAGCCCAGCAATTAGGAATCAGAAGGTGCAGTAATTGTTTAGGGTCCAATCAGCAGGAAAATTTTATTAGTTACATGGATGCAGGCTGTGCTTTTTACAGAGGCCAAGAGGGGGAAAAAAAATCCCCAGGATTATTTAAGGAATACCTAAATGTTCCTCAGACACCTCTCTGAGTGGCATTTCTGACCAAGCTGTGTGATTCATAGACATTGAGATCATTAGCTCCTTCCCAAAAAGGCTTCCCATAAATAGATATCACAGGAATTCAGGGTCATAAATTAAAGGTTTTTCCTGAGAGGCTGCAACAGGGACCTTTGGGCACCTGATTGCTTCTGCACAGGAGCAGGGGAGAGGAAAAGAAGGGTTTTTACACGATGGGAGTCTGCAGAGGAACGTGACCAGTGAGTAAAGCCGCGAGGCTGCCTATTTGCAAGCGAGCAGAGATACAGCCAGAAGACCTTCTGTCCTGTAGCACCCGGGACTTTGGGTACAGAGCCTCTGATCAAGGGGCTCCATACCTCAGTTTCCTTCATTTCTAAAATAAAGCTAAATATAATTCTCTGCCTTCAGAAAGTTTGCTGATATCCATAAGAGATGATGTTTTAAACTTAAGGGGATGTATCACCACTAAAGTTTTTGTCTCTTATTTGTTGTAGAGTATTTGGAGCCGTTTCCTACACTTATAAAAACTGTCTCTCCATAACTAGGTAAGATAGTCTCTAACAAGTGAAGCTCTTCTGCTCTGCCACATACCTTATTTTTCTATGCAGGAAAATATTATTTTCTGTGTTTCCTCTGTCTATGCCTCTTCTCTGACCGGAGGGATAGGGCTTCAGTAATTCTTTTGAATTTATTAATTTTATTTTACTCTTCTACTCCGTTTAAGGGCTGGTGGGGTTACTTGGAGCTTTTAATCTCCCTTTCCTTGTTCCTGTCTCATATTGACAGGTACCACTCCCAAACTTGCATTTTCTTATTCTTCCCCACCTTGTCACTCAGACTCATGCAGCAGCTCCTGGTTAACCTGCCCTTACTTCTGTCACCGAGATAAGAGAAAGGTCCGCAGTTTTACTTGGTCTGTGCCCAGAAGCACGTGGAGATGCCCAATGAGATCCATGGTGGATGCTCCTGCTCCTTTCTCCAGCCCCTTGGAAAGCCGCACTGCAAAACACTCATGGACAGGGAGCAGCCCAAATTTGGAAGACGTCTGGTTGCCTTTTACCATTCTGACTGCTTGCCGCTAGTAAGTTCATTAGTAGAATTTTGCAAAGTTTTTCAAAAATGCATTAAGGCATTTTATAAGGAGATATGCCATTTTAGACTCTTAAGCTTTTTATTACCTATAAGCCACTGAAGTAATAAAGTCACAGTAGTCACTCCCTTAAAGGAGTTTAAATCATGAAGATTTAAGCCTGTAACTAGAGAAGAAAGGAAGCCAATTTGAACTATCAGAGTTGCTTTTTCTTTTTGGTTTGCTATTCGAGGAACAGTTGGAGGTTCCAGCACCTAAAGTCCTGCAAAGACTGATTTCAGGCCTGGAATTCAGCACAACTAACAAACTAGACCATCACTTGAAGACCTCCAGTCCTTGGCAGTGGACTGTATTTTAAAATAAAATAAAAAAATAAAAAATGAAGTATAGCAAGGCAAATTCTGTGTGTAGAATAGCTCCTTTGACTTCAAAGCCAATTTACAGGAAACAAAAATCTGGCTCATTGTTTTCTCCAATTCATGTTTTCATCCTTTACTGTCCCCAAACTTAGACTAATTATTCTCTCCAACAGGTTGTCATAAACCTTCCTGTTTCCTCTTGCAATTACTGTTGTATGTTTTAATAACTATCTCTTCTAAGCAAATTGGAGGCCTTGAGCTATTCATGCTCTGACAGCTTGCGAGTTCCTCATGGGAACAGGATGCATTTTTCTGAGAAGCATAACAAAGTTCTTGGCAAGCAGCACCACGGCAATACGCTGCGAGGAATGCACTCCGCGCTGCACCCCGTCCCTAACGGCCAGCTATGAACTTGGAGCCATTATAGGTAGAGACCATCAGTGGTTTGTCAGCTGTGCGAGCAGGAAAGTTAGCAGATGAAGATGGTCATTGACCTCTAACTCAGAGTTAAGACCTAGAGCAAAGCCTGGGATGCGAGTAGCCTTGTCCTCAATTTGTGTTGCAAAGCAATCGTAAGTATCATGTGGGAAACGGATTTAACTCCTCTCTGACAGGAAAGAGGAGCCCAATGGGGCAGGGTCCCTGGTCCCACCATGATTCCATGTATGTGCATGCATCGTTAGCAACATCCACCAGCAGCTCAGTTCCTCAAGGGTAGATTAAGCCAATGGGATGAATGCCTTATCCCTTCCCACAGCACTAATGGTCCATTTTCAAGCAAGCGTTGCCTATTTTCGGCCACGCAGCACCTGCCACACCGTTCCCTGTGGCCTTCATTGTTCTGCATCTGGGAAGTCCTGACTAAGGAAGGGGACTGGTGAGAAGAATTCATGTTTTCAGCAGGTTATCAAGTTACTCGGGCATACAGGTGCCAGCATTATTGCAGCACACTGGAATTTTTAGCTCTCCTGCTAAGTGCAACCCTGGCTGGGTTTTGTGTTACTTTTGAGTTCAAGAGCACAGTCTTGCCCAGAGAAAGGGTCCAACTTAACCAAAAACTTCCCAACTGATCAGAGGCAAAGGGGAGAGTAGAGGACAGCTCAAAGCTGTGATGAAAGCCTTTCCACTAGAAAAGAGAAGTAGCCAGCCAATTAAACACAAGCAAACAAACAAAAAAAAAAAAACAACCAAACAAACCCACATCACACCACACTTTTCTTCAACTTTTCGTTTTTGTTCCTTAAAGAAATACTACTGCTTCAGAGTGAAATACTATAATAATCAAATACTGTTCTGTCCTTGACCAGGGCAAATGACATCTAGTAATGAAGGTACATCTGTACACTGGTTGAGATAGCAAACAGGTTGCAGGTAGCACAGCCTGATTATTCAGGTTAGTCTCACAAGCATTTTTCTAGGTCACACACTTGATAAGGAGTGTGTTATCATCCTCTCTTCAGTATTAGGGTATTAAGGAACTGGGCTATACCATGCCACTCGCTGGGGACCCATGCGCAGGACTTCGGGATGGAGAATGCAAGGTCCTGCCCAGGCGATGCTGTGTAAATGCAGATGAGAGGGGGAGCAAATAACTCCCTCTGCCCTGGGAATAACTAAAGGTGATTACAGTTCCTCTGGTGGGCTGAGCCAGAGGGACATAAACAGGCAGCGGCCACCCCCGCTGTGCCGTGGGGACGCAGCAGGAGCCCACGGAGGAGGCTCCGAGCCCGGCTGAAAGCTGCCGGCGGTGCTGGCATGAGGGGCTGCATCCCACCAAACACACTATTCAATTAACTGCCTGCTCCCCCAGGAGCACGGCACAGAAACAAAGTTTCACCAACAACAGAGGATCTTTCCGAGTCAAAGTGAAGAGCGCTTAAGGTCTACATTAGAACTACAGATGCCCTTTTCTCACAAAATATAAATACTTTGACACGGGAGCAGCAGACAACAGGATAAACGCAGGAGTAGATGGCAGGGGTGGGAACTGCTAGCAAGCACGCATTTATTGATATTTAGGTTTTGCTGTGAAAAAAAACAGACAAATGTAATTTTCCTCATGTTGTTTCACCTGCTTTAAAAATGAGACAGGAAAGCAGCCGATGGACCTGGCGTGCCCATTCCCTTCGCTGCCAGGGCAGCTGTCCTCACACAAAGTGCATGTTGCTCTCTCCAATTGCATCTTTTGTTTATTTTGGGTGCATCGCAGCCCCCACACAGAGCGTTGTGTGTTGGTGCGAGGCTGATGGACATAACATCACTGGAGCCAAGGAATAAGAACAGGAGAGCCCTCCGCTCCCGAGCACCCTGCTCCCCTGCACCTCCCGCAGGCTGCCCCCTCTGAAAACACTGCAGCACTGAGACCGACCCAAGGGTTAAAGGGAGCTGAAGCCTTCAGACCTGCACTGCTAAATAAGAGAGGGCCAAGGACCAAGCCCTAATGCCAAATTAGCACCTATTGCCTCAATCCCTGCTGCTTGGGTGTCATGGTTTCGGCTGGGATGGGGTTGACCTTCTTGCTAGCAGCTGGTACAGTGCTATGATTTGGATTTGGGATGAGAATATTGTTGGTAGCGCACTGGTGGTTTTGGTTGTTGCCAAGCACTCAAGGCCTTTTCTGCCCCTCCCACTGCCCCACCAGCGCGCAGGCTGGGAGGACACAAGAAGTTTGGAGGGGACACAGCCTGGGGACAGCTGACCCCAACTGACCACAGGGATATTCCATACCATGCGATGTCATGCTCAGTATATAAAGCTGGGGGAAGGAGGAGGAAGGCAGGGACGCATGGAGTGGTGGTGTTTGTCTTCCCAAATCACCGTTAGGCATGACGGAGCCCGGCTTTCCTGGGGATGGCTGCACACCTGCCTGCCCATGGGTAGCAGGGAGAGAATTCCTTGTTTCGTTTTGCTTGTGTGCACAGCTTTTGCTCTACCTATTAAACTGTCTTTATCTCAGCCCATGAGATAACCCTCACTTTTACTCTTCCGATTCCCTCCCTCATCCCAACTGCAGAGAGTGAGCAAGTGGCTGTGTGTCCTACTTGCCAGCTGGGGTTAAGCCATGGCATTGGGGCTATCCCCTGCTACGGGAGGTGTGTTTTGGGGACACCCAGGTGACAGTGCCCAGAACAGCCCCTGGATGTGAAATAACAATAAATGTGAGCTGTGGCCAGATGTACGTGTGAAAATAAACACACTGACGAGAGCAAGAGTGCACGCGTGGCTGCTGGAGATGGCTGACGCCCCGAGGAGAATGGCACAAAGCCAGGAGGGCAGACACGGTTTTGGTACCTGGTGCGGTGGTGACATCCGCTCAGGCTTTGGCTCAGTCACTTCACCGCTTTGCTCCCCAAACATAAAATGGACAAAAAAAACCCAAAAAAAAACCCACCCAAACAAACACTGCCTTCTTACACAGGGAAACCATCAGGAAATATGCAACAATTATTATGAGGCTGGATACAACGGAGTTTGGAAGCATGTAATTATTTTTAAAAGCCATATTTTTTTGAGGCTGAAATGGGATTTCAGAAATATTAGTGTGGAAAAGAAAAGAGCCCCTTTATGCCACTATTTTAGTCTGCTTCCCAGCATGGGTTGATGCTAATGTACCTCCCAAAAGCATCATCCTGGCACACAGCACCTCGCCTTTGCTACAGCGGGCTCTGCGAGCACTCGGTTTGGTCACGTTCATCTGCTCGCCTTTGTAAACTTGCATGAAAATTGCAATTTTTCTTTGCAATAAGGGTTTGTGAAAGATGGAAATATATGCAAATAGAACACATTGCCACGTAAACCTTCACGCTGGAAGTGTTAAGCCCAAGGCTTTTAGAAACATGCAAAGAAAAATCAAGAGTTTCAGTCCAAGGGAACGCCCTGTGGCTCAGGTGGTCACTCACAGACCACAAATAATCATTGGCACAGTCCAAGGAGAGCAGTCTGCAAAAGCAGCTTCTCCACAGGTCTCTGGCAGAACCGCCGGGGAAAAAGTTGGCAGAGCAGATCCTTGTCTTGCCAAGTCTTAGTCACTGCTGTGAGCCCCCTTCAGCCTCACAAACACAAAGGTCACCCAAACACTATTTCATAAAGAAAGAGCAAAGTGCCAAGTCTAAAGTTGTGACATATTTCATTTCATTAGGTGGAATGTATTTACCTTGGGGGTTTTGTGGGTTTTGTTGTGAATCAGGACAGACTTGAATCCAAACAATAATAGAGAAGATGCATCAAGCCCTGTTTTAAAGTTAATTGACTAATGTGATCGCCTCAAAATGGCATGCATCAGCCTAAAAGGGGGCCTTTCTACTGGATGAGTCATTTTAATTAAGTATAGTAATTTCAGTATTCTCATTTAATGCCTTTTTTCTTTTCTTTCTTTTTTTTTTTTTTAAACCACTAAGAAATGCACCTCCGTTTAGAAGTAACAGCTGAGCGACAGTGTTTGGCTACCCTTTACTATCCCGTACAGTGGTGACTATGCATTGGACACAGCCTCACCAACCAGCGGCAGCTCTGGAAGGCACAGGGAGATGACAAATTCAGTCCTACCTAACATAAGTTACCTTTTACACCTGGTCCACAGACACCTTTCCTAGAATCAAGCATGGCTGACTTCAGTGGCTGCAAAAATTATCCCCGATTCTTGCTGTCTCAGTTCTGAGGCTGGTCCTGCCCATACGCGTGTCTGATGAGGGATGGAAGATCCCACAGAAACCCTCCCTGATCCCTCCTGGGGCAGGGAGTAAAGCAGCGGACCAAATAATTGTCCCCCAGACTAGATACACTGATATCAGGACATTTGGAGTATTTTGGGAAGAGAATGAGAAGAGTTAAAGATTAGTGACAGATACCCAATAGAAATGATCAACAGATAACGTCTCCTCACCCTGAAGCACATTTTACAGCCTTCTTTTCAGGCTTCTCTAATACAAGAAGAATTTCACTAAGGAACCAGCAGTTTGTTTCAAAGTGCAACTAAGTCATAAACTGGCCAACTGCCTTATGTCGGATGAATTGTGACACTTTGCATTTTTGCATGTTGAAACAAACTCTATTTGAAGAGCTCTGTGCTAACCATCAATCAGGAAACAAATTGATGAGAAGCAAAGCAGCGTGCAAGAAACCTCTCATCTTCCAGGAGCTTCCAGCCCCACGAGGGCACGTGGGGAGGAAGCTGATGCTGCTGCGAAGTTAAAAACGGGAGGGCACCCGCTGTGGCCATTCTTCCAGAAACACTCGCATTATACCACTGTGGTTTGCGAGCTGAGAGTCTGAGGAGAGGCTCGATCACGTCTCACCTAGCTGAGGACTGTGAGCATAACATCTCTCCCCCGCTCATGTCCTTCTTAATAAAGCACCTGTGCAAAAGTAGACAGAGCGCAGAGAGGATCATTCTTATTATAGGACTGCTGCTACATTTGACAGGTGTATAACGCCAAAGCAACACTGGAAGACAGGGATGCCTTTTAAAAGTAAATAACACCATTCTCCCTCACAACCTGCAGAATTCAGGGAAAACACAAAGGAACAAAGGACATTTAATTCCTTGAAAGCGCTCCACCATAGAGCTGCTATAAAGCAAGTGGGTTTTGTTTCAAAAAAGAAGTTTCCAGGGAAGGTGGACATCTAAAGACATTTTAGAATTACTTTCATAGGAAATAAAACATCAAAACCTGGAAGCGATGCTGATTCGGGGGTCAGATGTCGTCATTTTATGTCATTTACATTTACTCCTTCCAGGTAGCTCTATTTGATTTTTTTTTCCCTGAGTGCAAGCAGTCCACTTACAGGTCAGCAGACACTTA
This sequence comes from Ibidorhyncha struthersii, assembly GCA_013398815.1. Lineage (NCBI taxonomy): Eukaryota > Metazoa > Chordata > Aves > Charadriiformes > Charadriidae > Ibidorhyncha > Ibidorhyncha struthersii. The sequence goes on along the minus strand of VZSZ01011521.1, from coordinate 295,174 downwards.
GCAGCGTGGTATCAATGGCTGGTGTTGACAGACATAGAGGTAGCAATTAAGGGCTTTAATTGGCTATGCATAAAAACAAGTATTGACAAGAAAGAGAAAATACATCGCTTCTATATTTTTTCAACATTATTCTCCTTTTCCTGTCCTAATGCCCATTCCACTTAGTCTCCATGTGGTGCTTCCCCCAGCAGGTGAGTGGACGTGCTGGTGTGATGCTAACGCTATCCCTTGCCCAGAACAGATAAGGTCTCTTCGCAGCTTATATTGACTAAAACTGCACAAGAGACACTGGAGATAAGCGGTTCTGAATTGAGTGGGCAGGAAACTATCCAGAGAGTGGAGCAAAAATATGCCTGAATTCCCAGAGGGCTCTGAATGGTCACGAATCAAAGCAGAGCTGAATTACATCTTCACCCCCAGCAGAAAAGTAACTTTGAGTAAAACCAAAACCAAACAAAAACACCCCCCACATTCATAGCAAAGCCATTTGGGTAGAAAACCTTCTCAGCTGTGCCTCTAGCACTTGAGAGCACTTAAGACTCTGCCCAAATGCACCAGAGAACCCCCCAGAAATCACAGAAGCCCCACAGCACAGGAACGAAACCAACAGCCTCAAACTCAGCACAGAAAGCTCTTCCACTGCTTGAACTGCCTGAATGGAAGTGATTTAATGCAAATGGGAGAGAGCCACCATGACTTCGGGACTGCGAGGAGCTAAACCGCAGCTATGGGGCTACAGAAGGAAAAGAGCAAAGGAAGGAGGTGGTTTCTGGCAAAGCACCAGCCTCTCCCTCCACGCCGGCAGTCTCCACTCACCGAGACAGCGAGACATGGGCAGACTCTGGAATTCCTCCTGGCTGCCCCGCTCCAGCCTAAGCCGCCCAGTTTAAGTAGGTTTTAAGGCCAGAAAGGTGCTGTTTTCATGGCAACATAACTACTAGGCAATAGCAACCTTGCTGTTAAATCCGAGTGAAGTGAAGGCAGCTGGAGAGGGTTTCCTCTCCTGCTTTGTCAGTAAAACACCAGCATCTTATTTCCAATAATATAGGGGCTTTAGGACAGATTTGCCAGTCTGCAGAGCAAGGACCCTGTTTTTTCCAGAGTTGAAGGCAAACCTGCACAGCAACTGCTCTTTGAGAGGTAGCTCGAAGACGTAAGAATAAGATGGTTTTCAGAAGAAGAGTTAAAGTAACACTCACTCATTTGGCAACCACAGCAATCACATTCCTTCCTACCTGTGAGTTTCCTTCTCCCAACCCCATGCTCATTCCTTCCAGCCACATCCTTTCCTCTTGCCATCGCTGAGGTCAATGTTATTATCGTGAAGGCTAACGCAGGGCACATTTTAAGCCTAAACTCCTGAAAACAGAATCCCTGTCTTAGTTCCAGTGTTGACAACGAGGATGAAGGTGAGTTTACCCTGCACAGCAAATAGTCCGTAGTAGGGCATGGGAATTTCAAGGCTCCAACTCAACCCTATGAATAATACATTCCGTAAGAGTATCAATGCTTAAGTTTAGATATGAGGAAATTGCACTCTGCTCGTATAACACACGTGGCCATAAAGAAAAGTGGCAATACTTGCAGGTAATAAAACTCACTGGCTTTGTGAAAACAGCTGCACAAACCACTATTTGAACTATTTCTCTTAAAGTATTTTTCCTTCTATGGAAATAATTTTGCCTCTGATGGTGATGGCTTTCTTCTAGACTATTGCATTTCAAGGCTCTGCAGGCTGAAAGAGGCACCAGCCCTTCTCCCTCACCCATTGCGCCAGCTACAGCCCTACACGGGCATATAACAGACCAGGGCAGAAATGTGTTGTTTCTCACCCCGCACAACAGAGACTACTTCAGTGGGCACAAGCCCCAAGGAAGAGAGCCCAGAGAGATGCCAGAAGTGCCAGCAGTTCTGCAGAAAACCCAGCGGCCTGCAACCTGGGTTGAGTGGGAGATAAGCAGAGGCAACACGGAGCAACCTTCGACGCCCAGATGAGAGGATCCCAGAAACTCAAAGAACTAAACTCAACTCAGCCAAGGAGTCCATTCTCCCAAACAGACATGGAAGCATATTTTGCACGTTAGTACCACATCTGGCCGCCAGCATGCTTGCGATCGTACAGCACTTTTTAGGAAGACTAACCTTCACATTCAGCAAACCATTTCAGTGACCGCAATGCCCTCCCAACCTCCCCGCACAGATTCATCTCCCCCTCTTCCCCAATTAAAGATTTTTCTCATCACCCCATTTCTCCTGAGTTAACAATGACACTCAGTGGCCAGGAGGATTCCCTGCAGCCTGTACTCATGCTCCAGCACCCAACAGTTAATATTCATTAGATATTACACACAGCAAATGTCTTCCATGAGTTTCAGGATCCTAAGACAGGGCTCAAATTATACAGAGATATCGCGGAAGGAAAAGCTTAAGAAAAAGGTGAAAGAAAACCATAATCTTTTTTCCAATTTGTGCAGTGACCTAGGAAATATTTTCCATCAATCCACATCCAAGCTATAAAAAAAAAGCAGACCAGAGGAGGCAAATTATTAAACCGGCACATTCAGAGAACATGTAGTCAAAGCAAATCACACTGCTAACATACAAATCCAAACCACAAGCTGAAGAGTTAGGTATTTATAATGTAAAACTTTTGTTCCATTATCCTCTCCCACCTCCAAGGATGGACGCAAAACAACAGCATAAAGTACAGCGTGAAAGTCTCCCTCTGGAGCTTTGTCCTGTTGCTTTCTTGACAGAACAGAATTTTTATCTGCGCTTCTGTTCTGATAAGTTGGAGCGTGATGAATAACCAAAAGAGGATCAAAAGGAAACACTATTGTGCATGGACAAACAGGCGATGAATAATTTAAGTCCATTCCCAAACAGCATTTAATCAGGAGGTTTGAAGGATTCCTATACATCTCTCCAGCAATACAAATCACACTGGTACGACGCCTTTCAGTTTTGACCTAGACACAATACTACTCTTTCAGTGAATTAAACATTTGATTTACAACATTCCTGTGCTGAAAGAAAAACAAGTAATTAGGTATCAAGCTTCAGCCATTGTAACATTAGGCATTTCCTAGAATCGGTTTCTCATAGTAATTCTGCTCTTCCCTAAAGTGCTGTGCTTATTATTTTTCAGGAAACAGTTTGACACTTTTTTTTTTTTTCAATAAATCAGTTCTGGACTGTATCTTAGGCAGATGCACAAAAACCAGGAATTATTCTTTCAAATTATTTTACAATGTAAAGCACGTGTCATTTTAAGTGCATGCATATGCTGACAGAATCTTAAACTATGTATTTTACTCCTTCTAACAATAACAATTCTGCTCATTTAAGATTGCTCGCTTCAGTTTGGACTAGAATATTAACGCACCACAAAGGAAAAGGGTTTCCATCCTGTTTACTTGCAGACGGAATTCACCTAAATGTTACACAGGGTTTTGTTTCTTCTCTTATCATTGTGGCATAACTGTGTTATCCATCATTCCATAAGAGCATCAGTAAGATATACCTTATTATTAAACATTATTACAGCTGCCAAGTCAAGCATTCAAAAGACAGGAAATGCAAGAATTCAAGCTTGGCTCCCAGCATGTATACATTATGATACTAACTTTGTAATAAGATCTGCCTTTGAGTGCTCTGAATTTTTTATACTCGGAACTGCTCCCGCTGCACATCATTGAGGCACCCTGAACGTGCCCCTGGCAATGCCCACGTGTCTCCATTGCCTACAAGCAGGTTCAGGAACTAACCCAGCTGTGCTGAGTGTGCGTGAAGGTCCACCATGGACTGCTGCTGAAGGAACATCGGCAAATAAGACACCAGAATGCCAATCCACCATGGACTACTCCTGGAGGAACATCGGCAAATAAGACACCAGAATACCAATCCACCATGGGCTACTGCTGGAGGAACATTGGCAAATAAGACACCAGAATACCAATCCACCATGGACTACTGCTGGAGGAACATTGGCAAATAAGACACCAGAATACCAATCCACCATGGACTACTGCTGGAGGAACATTGGCAAATAAGATACCAGAATAGCAAACGGAGTACTCAAAATAAGGAACGTATCACTGAAAACCATTCAGGCAAAGCCATCACTTAAACAACTTCCCCAGCATCACATCAGAAGTCAGCATCATGTGAAGGGGAACTGAACCAGCACGGGGGCTCCCTGCAACGAAACTCCCTCGAGTCACCCTGCAGGGATGGCCCAGGTGCCCATGACAAGAGCCACAAAACACTCAAAAACAGTTAAGGGCAGAATTGTAGAGGCCTTAATGGCTGAGGCTGAAGAAATCTCATCTAGGTTGCAGACACTCAGAATAAAGTAACACAGTTCCGCACTGACAAGCAGATGGCATGCCCTCGCAGCCTTTGGGCCTTTCTTGGAGCTAAAGGCATTTTATAATTAGCTCCGTCTCTTTAAAATGAATAGCAGCCAAGAAATGTTTCCTTAATCCTCGCCCTTCCTCCCCATATACCGTTCTAATGACGGAAAAGTAAATGAAAATGCTCTGGTGCAAAGAAGCATGAGAGAAATAGGGGATTCTACCTCTCATAAAATATTAAATCAGACAAAAAAAATATTTCCAATTATTAAACAGACATTTAAATTACAACTCAGAATGACTCCAGCTGCCGAAATAAGAGAACTTAATTTTGCAAAGCTCCAACACATTAACATAAATCCCTGCCAGATTAATCAACTAGGAGAGCCAAAGTGACCCTAAGTGTGACTTTTGCCCGTAGTACTCCGTTTCCCTAGCAAGACTCACACAGAATTTATACCAGTCGGGAATTAAGCTCAGAAAGGAACTGAGCTTTTTCCAAAGATTTGCCGATGGAAAGACACTGCATGTAAGTCTCCTGCCTCAGTTACGTAGGATGTATTAGCCAAGCAGGTCACTTTATTTACATGGCAAGTGCTGAGCATTTAATTGCATAGCAGGACCACGCTATCCAGGAATTACGGGCTTCCTGCCAACTAATTATTTCTTCTCCTTCCCCCCACCCCAAGCCTGCAGCTGCTACATAACAGTGATCACACTTTGACTTTATTCAAACAACCTACAATAAATACACAGTTAACCAAGAAGTCTATTCAGCAAATAATAGCTGCTATCATTAGTGGCAACTACATGTGCATATTGCTGGAAAAATTAGTGCTTATGATATTTACTTACTAAGACCTGGGAGGCTGTTGGTAAGCAACTGAAGGTCCATCAGAGGTTAAACTTGTCACTCAGGCCTTGCTTAGCTGAGATAACTCAGCAAATGGCTGGCTCAAGCTCGGAAGGCTCTTGTGCAGGTATCCCAGTACGGTTTCTTTAAAAAAGAAAGTCAAATATCCACAAGCCCGCACCCACAGGCTGCCAGGGCAGGTACCTCCACCGTGGCTTGTAACAGACCCATAGTGCCAGGTCTCGGGGCTCCTACACCTTGGCCAGGTCATTACAACCAAAAAATGAGTTGCTTTCTGAACAAAAGAAGCAGGAATGCTCCCAAACCTCCTGATCTCTTTCCCCACCAGCCCTGATGCACAACGGCACTATTCTCCAGAGCCCAGGCACCCCGTGGAGTCGCGCACGCAGGATGTGGGTGCAAATTCTCTCCTTTCCCACCCCATCTTTCAGAGGCCCAATTTATTTCCTGAAAATATATCCGTTTATCCCCCTCCCTTCCGAATTCTGTTGGAAAATCACACCTTGGGATCTTGCTTTGCATCCAAGTGAAAATAAAGGGCAAGCAGAAAATAGAGATCATCAAAATAGGAACTACAGGGACTGAAGAAGTAAGAAATGCATACTGTGTAACAGCACAAGAAAGAATTTATTCCTAGCATTTTACCTCCAGAAATCAAAGCACTTCACAATGGTGGTAAACATTATAACCTTTTTGCAGCAGAAAGACTGAGGCACAGCAAAGAATTTATCCAAAATCCAGCAAAGCAGCAACAGCGTCAGGAATTGCACCAACCTCCCTGCAGCCGCTTTAGAGCTCCATGCCCAACCCTGCGTCATCCGAGGACACCAAATAACTGACAGGAGACCAGGAAAACCGAAACACGGGGAATGAAGAGGAATAAGAAAAAAAAAAAAAAAAGAAAAAAAAAGATATATTCATATTGTTCGGTTACCCTGCACGACATTCAATTCTGCTAGCTTAAAATAAATGCAGTACATACATCTTCATCAGACCTATTCAGAATGAGGTGAATCGAGTCCAGCAGTGCCTTTTTGCTGCCCTCGTTTTCAATGCAAGCTATCTGAACAGTCACACTGACGCAGACATTGACACTGCCACCGTTTAAACTTTACTGGGCGAGAGTTTTGTGCCAGACCTGTGCGATAATAATACCAAGACAATGAATACACATCTCAAAGCCATCCCTGCTGAGACAGAGAACTGGGCAAGTATTTATCCAAGCTCTAACTCCTAAACATTCACATTGGATCCAACAGGTATCCTTTTCGCATGAATAATTTCAACAGCAAAAAGAGGGATCACTATAGATAAAGAAAAAAATAATAATCTTATTTCTCTGGTTCCTATCAGCCAAAGTTACCTTTGGAAATGAAGCGTTGAAAATAGACACTTTTCAGCCAAACTCTACAAAAGGTCATGTTTTGCCAAGAACGGGTTGCTCCCAGTTGCCTGAGAAGGAGCTAGAAGGGTTTGGGGATATGGATTATTTCTAAAAATAAATAAATAAATAAATAAAAATCAGCATTTTGGAAGAAAGCGTCGACAGCCCTAATTCAGGTGAGTAAGTGCCACATGCTGTCTTCCCCACAGAGATGTACTGGGAAGGAAAGTGGGACAAAAATGGGCTGGAGATGTCCCTCACAGTGGGTCACCCCACACCTAGGCAGGGCATGCAGTTGTCTGAGGTCCAGAGCGTGCTCACGGGTAAAGAGAAACTTCACCAACTTCTTCTCCACAGGCAACCCTCTGTTCTTCAGTCTTTCTTCTTCAGTCCAAATATGCAGCAATGCGGATATTTTAAAAAAAAATAAAATATATACACGCACAAGACCCTCTAACTATTAGGAGTTCTCTGTTTTGCAGTGTAAACACAACGCTGCGCAGAGCGCCGTGAGCTTACACCAACCCAAAATACTAGTTGCCTAAAGCACCCTAACATCGGTGGTGTCCTGCCAGCCAGTGTCACCGAGGAGCCAGAAACACTGAGACTCCGACAAACAAGTGACTCATCTCTTGGGCATCACTGAGCTTCAGTTGCTCCAACATCATCACCGGAGAGCGTGCCAGAATATGCAAACTGGCTTGATACGAAGATTGTTTCAAGACATTTCTGAACCATCCCAGGCTGCTTTCACGCCTGTACCAGAAGCCCAGAGGAAGCTCCGTGAAGTATCACTTTACTTTTTCCTCGGGATCACGTTGATTAAACTGTTTTAAACCCATTCAAGGCAAAAAGCTGTTCACGCAAATGGTTCCAGCTGTAGCAACTGCCCGAATGATTATTTCACTCGGGCAGTGAGGCCGACCGGACACTGACGATGCGGTCCAGGCTGACCTAAATTCAGCAGCGCAGCCAGCTGCCACAAACCCTTCCCAGCTCTACTCCCTCCAGAGACACTGGCAGCATCCCCTCGATTCTGTCGGGTCCAAACCTACACTGAGCATTCCTGGATGTCCTTACTGTATTGTACAAACTTTGTGCCAGATTTTCTACAATTTGTAGAAGAAGCCTTAGTGGGATTGCAGCAATTTGAGGCTATAAATACGATTTGAGTAAAGGCTCAGTAAGGAAGCAAACATCAACACAGCTTTATGGCCAATACAACGGCAACTTTTGCTATGGAGCAACCATTAAGCACTGGAAGAGTTAAACAGGGCTAAGCTTTCTCACTGCCCCCAAACCTGTGAAATAAACAAATAGCAGACATTTCTAAGCTGAGGCATGGTCCTGTTATCAGCCTGGAGGGAATTTATATCCATGAGTGAAGCCATAAGACGTGCTTATGCAACACCTTATACAGCACCGAGGGGCTCCAGGCACTGCTTTAATGCCTCATAAACTTCCAGGCTATGGAGCACTTTGCATTTACACTCTCCCCCTTCATTACCTTCAATATTTCCTGGGATTTTCGCATAACACTGTTGCATCTTATTTAAGAAAATCAAAATGTAATTTCATGCCATGCTGGCATGTGACTTCGTTACTTTATCAAAATTAAAAAGAAATAGAGTGTCCTGTTCCTGTTCAGTGCCTTTGTCACACATATGAATTTTATTTTGTTAAACAATATTAAGAGCCAAAAACAACAGCAATATGGCACCTGCTGCAGGGCCAACCACGCAGCCACGTGATGTCCCCTCCCCGCTCTGTGATGTTTTGTCATTTCATTTATTCAGACAAGCAGAAAGCACAAGGCAGAGCTGGTACAGCACCTCGGGCTGACAAAACCCACAGCACCTCCCGGGCAAACTGCTCCTGGCTGCTGGTACATCGCTGCTCGCCCCCAGAGCATCGGACCAAAACATCCCACAAAGTCTTTCCATTGTTAAAGATGGACTGAATTTGGAAATAACATGCTTTCAAATGAATTCATGGCTTATGAAATGTACCCTAGTAAAACTGACTTATACAATTAGGGCATTTGTAGCTGCCTAACTGGCTGAGAACCTCAGTATTAATATTGATGGGGTCAACCTTTAGGGTATAGGGTATTTGGTCTCTGCAACTGTGCAGTCTTTCCACGCAGTTTTCTCCCTACATCCCACAACTCTCATGCTCTATAGAATCTATATAAGTATTTCGGGAGCAAAGGTGGTGCCTAGAGGTGAGGCGGCAGCGCCAATGCTTTTATCATATAATCATAGAATGGTTTAGGTTGGAAGGGACCTTGAAGGTCATCCATTCCCACCCCCCTGCCATGGGCAAGGACACCTCCCCCCAGCCCAGGTTGCTCCATGTCCCGTCCAACCTGGCCTTGAACACCTCCAGGGATGGGGCAGCCACAGCTTCTCTGGGCAACCTGCGCCAGGGGCTCACCACCCTCAGAGTGAAGAATTTCTTCCTAATATCTAATCTAAATCTCCCTTCTTCTAGTTTCAAGCCATTCCCCCTCGTCCTGTCACTCCATGCCCATGTAAAAAGTCCCTCCCCAGCTCTCCTGTAGCCCCTTTAGGCACTGGAAGGGGCTCTAAGGTCTCCCCGGAGCCTTCTCTTCTCCAGGCTGAACACCCCCAACTCTCTCAGCCTGTCCTCATAGGAGAGGTGCTCCAGCCCTCTGATCATCAATAGAGATATGTTACAAAAATCACACAGATCTGCAGCCTTTGTCTTGACCACCAGCTGGCGAGGAGGAGCAAGGGGCACCCACTCTACCTCATGCCATCGTGACTGTCCAAGGGCCAGGTTCAGCAGCACCTACATGGCAGCAGGAAGCCCGGACCAGCTCTGTGTTTACAAACCTACATCAGTCATTTGGGGAAGGATCTCCAAGGGCTAAATGTCGTGATGAAAAAATTATTTGGTATTCATCCAAAACCAAAACAAATCAGTCTCACTCAAGCCAGGACACCTCACCCTTGAATTCCCTCCCGGCAAGATCAGCAGCAGATGACATAGTGTCATGCTTTATAAATGTCACATAACAAGGCCAATGCTGCTTCTGCCTTCACCGATTATAAGGAATGAGGGGTCATTGTGCTCATCTGCTTTGGGCTTCCGTGTTACCCAAGCCAAGGAGCTCACCAGGAGTCACTCTAGGTTGAAATTGTCAGGAATCATCCCTTTGCTACTGTGAAAAGCACATTTTTCCAAGCTGCTTTCATTTGGAAAAGGTTGTTTTATTCATACTGATTCCACATTCTTTTTTGAATCCCTCTGAAGAGTTTCAAAAAGCAGCATTTAAAACTGATTTTCAAAAAGCTGATGGGAAAGAGGAGAAAGTTGGGATTTCTTTAATCATGTCCTGGCTACAGAACCCAAAAATGAGCTACCAGAGCACCTGTGGCTTTATGATATGCCTCCACAGTTGGAGGTTAGAGGGTTTTAATTGGAATTGTGAAACTGAAGGAAACCTGCAGCCTGTCTGGGTAAGCGGGAATGGACCAGGAGCAAGCCAGGTGGACCTTCCTTAATCCATCACGTGAAGGGACACGCTGTTTTCAGCCACTGGAGAACAACCCAGCAAAAAACCAATATTTCTCTCTCTCAGCCTCATTTATCATGCCAGGTCTGAGAAGCCATCCCATTTTGTTTTTCTCCCTTAATGTCTTACCAATCTAGGCTTTTAAGTAATTTCAGGAGCTACACAGGATTTAGCTACTACAGTTTTATGTACAGGTGAAAACAAGAAGTACTGTGTATGTATAAGCAGGGTTAACTTGTACAGACTATCATGTTCAGCTATATATATATATATATACTCGCGCGCGCACACACACACACCCTTCAATACCTCTAATACACTAAAAGTTCCACAAAAAAAAAAGTTATTGTAGAGATTTATACCAAGACAAACGATGGAGGTTCAGAGTTGCATGTGCAGAATTTTAACACCAGTGCTATTTATTTATGATGTTAAAAAAGTGGTGTGTGTTTTTAAATGAAAACCACAGGGCAATTGTGAAGTGGCCTTTTTTTTGGGGGGGGGTTAGAAACCAATCATAATGACATCCTTTATATTTATAAATGCACAACTCATTCAGGCATCTTTGTTGAAGTGGTGGATTTCTTTCCAGTAATTTAATAGCTGAATGAGTTTATCATGAAAAAACAAGCCACCATCATTGATATTCACACTGAGAAACTGGAAAGATTTTACAAAAATCTACTCACTGTTTGGAGCTGGGAGAAATGTCAAATGCGAGTACGCATTCCACGGGACTGTTTGTTCCTGGAAAATGCAGCCCCAGCTCAACTTCATATATCAGTTTGTCTAGAACAAACATTTTGTACTTACAAACAACGTCTTAATTGACTAAACGAAAAAAGCAGAACATTTCCTCCACATAACAAATAAGTATGTATTTTCTATGTCTCCTGCCATATTTCCAAGCATATACATTAGGATAAGAATAAATACCTGAACACAGCAACAAGTCCTTTGTGCCAGAACTCTGCAAAGTAGTTACAGTTTTTACGCCTGGATCTCTACCCAGGTACCGATGAAACCTGACATTTTTTTCTGGCGTGAAGAAAAGAGCGCGTGTCTAGACAGACACATGCTGCAAATCAGACTGCTGTCACTTGACTTGTGGGACTCTCCAAACTGAGTTATGATCTACTGCATATCTTTGACTTCTTCCATACTTCTTAACCCTTTAATATCTTTCTCATGCAAACCACAACATGAAGCATATTACTGTATTAATGGTCCAAATATCTTTAACGCTCCAGGCAAGTCTCTTAAAGTTATCTTTAATTCAAAATTTTCAGGGACTGAATGAGTTTCCAGTGATGAGCGCAAAATGATTGCTTCTCACCATACCCAGAAATTGTAAGAAGCTCTTATTTGCTCACATCTCCCATCAGAATTCATGGGTGTTTGAATTAATTTTTGTTAGGGATTAACAGAAGATACAAAGCATTGTTATTAAGCAGTAAAACTAATTAAATTTCAACAGCCTGGAAAATCATTTTAGATTTCCAGTGCAAAAAACGTTAATTCCCAGAGATGCCATTCTCAGTCCTGACCTGGCTCCTTTGCACGGAGACAACAGAGAGTGGGAGCATTTACATTATGCTCTTTTAAAGGGAAATTGGTGCCGAAGAGAAGTCCCAAGCAATCAGGCACATGAACTGAACACTCCCATCCAAAACACTGTACAGAAACAGGATATACCTCATTCTGCAGGATATCACATATTTGAGTTAGTAATGATCCATGTAACTGAGAGCCCTCACAATTTTAGTTTAAAATTATTCAAGGCCAAAAGAAAGAGTCTTTCCACAGTATGAGGTACATAATTATTTTGTTCTCAAACAAGAAACTCCATTAAAACTGGACTTGCCCATGTTTTCTGATCTTCGCCTGGCATTTCCAGCAGATCCCGTCATGCTCAGTTGGACTGGGACCGGTCAAGATGAGCTCTCCAGCAAAGCCCTACAGGCGTTCTCCATCACCACCTGCCGTTTGCCTTTCCCTGACCTACGCAGGACACCAGCCGAGACACAGGTATTCCCAGAGCTTGCAATCCCCAGGGCAGCGCTGCCAAGAGGAGGCAAACTAGCACCACTGATGGAAGTGTCCTTGAGGCCATCTCTGCCGTCTAACAGAGCAACTGGAGATGGCTTAACAGAACCAGACCAGGGACAGGGTCTCGTATGAAGCCGCCTTGCTTCCTCCCTACACATTGCACCTTCTTTTTCTCTTTGCAACACCCCCCCAACACCCACGTTAATTATTCAAGACTGACACAGAACCCTGTCTTTCCTGATGCTCTCAACTCACTTTTTTTATACACATACACACATATAATGCACACTCCAACCACTTGTCCACCCTCTCTGATATGTCAAACTTGCATATAATTTATTAATCAGTTCAGAGTACAGCCTCCAAAAGCCTATTCTTGTGTTTATGTTGAAGCACCAAAGCTGCCAAATCCACAGAGGACTGCAGTGTCCAAACTAGCAGCTATTTTGGCAGTGTACAGAACTACACGTGATGTATCCAGCACAACAGCAAAAGCTCTACCAGCTTTTTCTGATCTTTTTGGAATAGAACAGGAGGTATTTTTCTTAAGTGCAGAGTATTTAATATTGCAACAGCCGCTAAACTCATTAAGCCAGCCCAGACAATGATCACATCATTATCATAATGCCATTTAAAGCACTTGCCTCTTTTAAGAGGACCAACACGATACAATCATTAGAACATTTTTCTGGCAGTTAGCATCCTTATTTGTTGCGAGGGCGAGAAGTGAATTGAAGCTTCCTCATTTTTCTTTGATTAAGTTCTCAATTAGAAAAATCAATTACTTGAGGCCGCAACAACATTTCAATGTCCCATACTTTTCCACTGAAGACCACGGAAATTTCACTGGACTTCAAAAGCTGAGCAAATCCAGCTCTTTGCTTGTGAAACAGCACCAGTATGAACTTTATTAATCTCCTCTGTTCTATTTAGAATAAAATTCATATTTCTTGTGATTTGCAGTTGTTTTGCAAATGCAGTAGGAGAATACTAGTACGGTTTCTATGGAATGCAAACGCAGCAGCTGAGAAGAGATAATCCTTCGCCACATCTCACGAACCTACATGCCTGCAGGAAGGCAGAATACTCCCTAAAGAGCAGCATGCAAAGGAAACGGAATGCGAAAATCCCGTTACACAGCACTGAGCAGAAGTGCCAGGAGGCTACCTCCTGCGTTGCCACCCTCGCAGCCCACCCAGCACCTGGAGGGAAGAAGATGCTGTGTCAGTGATGAGAGACAAATCTTTTCTGCAGCCTGGCAGCAGGCTAAAGCTACCCAAATCTGAAAATTACTGTCAGAGAACAGGCTGGTGGTCAGATATCCAGTATCAGCTGAACCTTGCATTTATTTCTGAGCTAAAAAGACAGCAAGTAGCACTTCTTCCATTAAGGACCGTGTGCTCTCACATTTTAAATCTGACAGGTGAAGGATAGAGATAGGATAACTTCATGTCAGTGGGATAAGTGACTTTCTACAAACCACTACCTTGCCCAGCCATTCACCATTTCCTGCAGTTCACAAACTAGAGAACACCAAGTGAAACTACAAGGCAGCAGGTTTTAAACAAAGACATGGAAATACTTTCTACCCACAACTGTGTAATTAAACCGGGGAAAGGTCTGCCCCGGCACGATGTGGCCAAACGCCAGTATGGAGCCAACACTGCCTGTATCCACATCTCCCCCTTTCTGATGATCACTGTGCACTGATTTTTTTTTTCTCTTACTCCAGAAGATGCGTACAAGGAGACCATTATTAGCTTGACGCGATTTCCTCAAGAGCCTACAGCAGTAAATCCAGGAACAGCATGAACTTTATTAATATGAGATCTCCCAATTTTCATTCTTCATTTGTTTCATGTTAGTGATTTTTCTTTCCTCTCACACAAGAGTCAAGGCAAGAACTGAAGGCTACAGCTAGAGACAACATGGCTCAAATCAGCTCACATAGTCACAGACAGAGAAAAAGCTGTCGAGTTGTCCTGTGCATAGCTATAACACACATCCTATCAGTTGCAGGAACACGTGTGGGCAAATGTCTTTGAACATCATCAGGAGCCAGAGCAAGTCTTTAATCACTCATACACGCTTACACTTCTCTGATTTCAGAGTACTGGAGCTTGGGTTCAGGCTGACACAGAAGACCCAAGCAATACCACGGGAAGAAATGCAATTACGGAGCTGGACAGGCACTGGGAGCAGCATGAGTGAAGGGCTAAGGAAGCAATTCAGTCCTAGAATCAGAACAGACTAAGGAGAAAAAAAAAAAAAAAAGAAAGTATTGTTTGGAAAATAAATGATCTATGCTGTTAGAGTAAACAAGTATTTCCAATATTGCCAAAAGTTATAAATCCTCATTTGCAATGGACCTGTGAGTCATATCTGAGAGCGTTTATACAGAATTACACTGCAGCTGCTGTGTCAGAGCCCTCCTCACTACACAGCAAAGAATCAAAAGAGGAGCGAGCCCCTGCCTTGTGCCAGAGCGTGTTTTGTGCCTTCTGCTGCAACAAACTGCTCCTGAAGTTTTTCCGCAGCTAGGGGATTCATAACACCTCCACCCTTTGTAGATTCCGGCAAGCCTAGTAGAACTGTGGACTCACACCTTCTTCCCCTCCATGGGTCCTCTAATTGGGTTTCCCTCAACTGCTGTCTGTTTTTACAAACATTGCACTTGTGAAATTTTTGTTCACTTTAGCTGAAATTGGCCAAGGCACTCAAAATTTTCAGGGGGAACTGTCAGAAAGGCTGATGTGCACAGAGCATATGATCATGAGCAGTTTATTTTCTTATGCAAAAAGGCTAAAATGCGCCATTTTTCTGGCAGTTGTGAGGATGTGTCATTTCAAGGAGGAGATGCACATTCAGACCGCTTCGACACTCTACATTCTGTTTCTTTTCCTTCTGGGCTGCGAGTCTGGATAGCTTCAGACAGAGAAAGTGGAAACTGTGATAACAAGTAATCTGTCCTGGGTGTGCTGCCTCCCGCCTGTGCCAGCAGCCTGGGAGCATCTGCTGCCAGAGCAAATTNGTTTTTTTTAAAAAAAAAAAAAAAAAAGAATCAGAATCCCTAAACTTCTTCCAGAATACACAAATCTCTATTTTGCACCACTTCTCACTGAAATAAAAAAATCTTACCCCCCCACCCCCGTTGCAGCTGTAGAGGTGAGGTTGCAGTTACAAGTGGGACCGTCAGCAATAGCAAAACGCAGGCTATGCTGAATCATCTTCAAACAGAAGAGAACCAAAAAAGAAAGAGACTGATTCCTCCCCTGTGCCCTTCAGTAAGATATTTCAGTACTAAAACATCATAAGAACAAAAATTTTACTAAAAGCAGCTCAGGGAAATGTGGGAGTTTGTTGCCTCATTTATTATGACTAAATGAACATTTATACGGCATCCATGATACGCACGCGTCTGTAGCAAGAGGGGGAGTTAAGGGGAATCAGCAATTTCTGCAAAAACTGATGTCTTGTTAGATGAGGAATAGGCAAAGGGATTGCAGGGCACTTTGCACGCTCGGGCAGACATCATTGCCACCCCCCAGTGCTCCTGCTTGGTTTGTCCTACCCCAAAACAGGCTGAGTTAGTCTTGTTTCTGTACTGAAGTTTCCCAGGGAAAAAGCATCAGCACCACAACAGCACACTGAGATTCTGGGCTTTCTGCACAGAAAAAGGGATGGAGTACTTTTCCTCCAGCTCCAGAGTGAATTTTAGCACAGAAAAGAATCACTGAGCTGGGTAACTCCTGCTGCCTTCCCCGTAAGATCCCTCCAGAACAGAGGAATTTTTAAGGATATTTTGTTCCCCAAACAGCACATTCCACAGGCTCTCTGTACAAATCTCAAAGCATTTGGAAAAGTAGAGTTTTGGCAAAATATGTGCTTATTTGCTTTGGTATTTATAATTCCTTTCTCTGACTGGACAGAGCATCTTGTCTTAGTGGTATCCTACTGGAGCTCCTCAAACTGCAACACAGCCACCTGCTAATATTTAAGTGAAAATCTAATGAGGTAGTTAAGGCATATAGCCAGCTGTTTTCATTTTTTGATGACTAATTTGAAATGCCTATTAAAATGAGGAATTTCTAAATGTCATTGCCACACATTTTCTGATGATACTCCTTTAAATTTGGACTAGGCAAAGTACAGACTTTGAGGCTTAATCAACTTCTACTCCATCTTCTGAAATGGCAAAAGAAAAAAAAAAAAAAACACAACCCAAAAATACAGCAAGAAATTGTGGCTTTATTTAACTTTCCTAAAAAGAGTTTTACTTTGAAATTTTGGTCTTAATATCAATATTTCCTGCCAGCACATCAGATCAAAATCATGTTTTCCAAACTAATTACTCTGAAAAACTCCCACAGAAAGCTCAGATGGAAATCTGCGTTCCTGAAAAATACTTTCCTGAAAGAAGAAAGTTTCTTCAGACACTTTTCAATCAGGTTTTCAAGATCTTTCAAATTGCCACCTACAAACAAGAATGGAAAAAATCTCTAGGTTTTTTGTTGTTTTAACATTTGGGCATTGATGCACACAGACAAGCAGCGGCGTATAACAATCTTTCTTCCCTTATTGATCCTGTCACTATATTAAAAGCTGCTGTACAGTGAAAAGAATAATCCATGCAAGTTTGAAGTGTGAATTAAAAGTAAACTGAGTAAGATTTTCTCACAAGAACAAAACTATTAAGTCTGCTACTCTACTTATTAAAAATCAGATGCTGCAGTATAATTACTGTCTTCATTCACCCTCCTTATGTGATCAGTAGAGTCAATTTAACACATTTCCCAGGAATCTTGCTGCCTGGAATGGGAACACAAGTCATTTTGATTCCTTCAGCTGTTAAAAAACATTTGTCCATCAAAAATAGTCCATTAGGTCCGAGAGAGAATTGGATTTAAGAGATTATCAGCGTATTGGTGTATTATGCTTTTTATGCTTGTAGTATTTCCACTACAATAAGCAGTACTTTAAATAAATTAATAGCGAGAATTACATGTGTCATTTCAATTATTCCTACAGGGATTTCCATGCTGAGCAGAGTTGCTCTATAGCACATCCTAGTGAAGGACTAGTGAGGGACCAGAAACAACCACCGTCTCCATGGGGGTGCCACACTGCCCCAGGCCCGCCTTATGTCCTCAGGAGAACCAAGCACTTGGCCCAATCCAGCCCAAAGCCCGAAATTTAATTTTTGGCCTCATCTGCATTAGAAAAGCTTTCCTACCGCTGCTTTAAATACACAGCAATCTCTCTTCCTGCAGAGACAGCATATGGCAGTAAGTGATGACTTATACCGGGGTGCCAAACAAAATCTGTCAGGCTCACAACATTATTTTTGCGGCTGCAGCCAGAGGCACGGGGAGGGTTTGCTAACCTTCAGCTGGAACGGAGCTCGCTGCTCTTCCAGCTCCTCACAGACATACTTACACCAACAAACTTTACTGCTAATAAAGTCAGCACACTCCTGGCACGGCTTCCCACCCCGCTTCAAGGTTTCCTACCAGAGCAACACTGCCATCAGCACATCCATCTTGAACCCTTCTTGCCCTCAAATAAAGCCAGAGAGAATCCCATCTTTGCAGGTTGCTATAGACGCACTGCTGAGAGTGACCTTTCTCTGGCAGTTTCTCTCATTGCTCTACAACGATAAAAAGAGAAGAGGCAATAAGAAATTAAGCAATTCTTTGTTGTTTTTCCCCCAATTACTGTGATAACTGCTAGAGGGGAAAGAAAAACAAGTATTCCTGTTCCATCACAATACATCCTCCTCCTCCCCAAAAAATCCCCACTTTGATGATCGCTTTCTTGACACTAATGTCTAGAAACATAACCTAACATCCATTTCCAAAGTATCGGTTTAAATTCCAAGCACAGAACACACAGTTGCACACAGATGTCAAGGACGGAGAATTGGAAAAAAAAGAAAGGTTTAGGCAAATTGAAGATCACGACACTTTCAGATGCACCAGTGGTGGTGACCACATAGGGTACCAGCTCACCTATCTGTGTGCACCACTGTGCAATGATAGGGCAGACCTTCAAAATAATTAATGTGGGCTTTTATCCATGCAACTGTGCATCATATTTCTTTTAAAAAATACCATAAGGATCTATAACCTAAAACGGATCGCATTTCTCAGCAACTGGCACCCCCTTTTGCTGACAGGGAAAAATATAATCGGTGCTAACATTTTGTTTCTGAAACACGGCTTCCATTGTCATCACAGTTTGACTCACCAGCACACAGGATCAGCCTGTCATTGGCAGTTTTAATTCCCTGCTAGTACAAACACATGGCCTTGTTCCAAGCCCACAACTTGTCTACCGATGTAACACGTGAAGTGTCATAAGTTTACATTTCAATTAAATAAATGGTCCAGATTCTCCGCTTTAAAAAGCCATGAACAATGCGATATCCCCGAGCTAAATTCTTAGTTTTATCACACTGAAAGGTAAGGTAAAACCCAAAATGGTTATTTTACAAATTCCATTTTATTGTTCTCTTTTTAAGACATATCACGGGCAGAGGAAACATGAATCCAGAAGAAGTTTGGGATGCTTGCAAAGCTGCTGTATCAACATGTTTATTTACGTGCTGCTGCCACATGTGCAACAATACTGCAGGTCCTGTATTTTAATTGCAACAGAAAAAAAACCCCACCCTAAATTCACCAGCCCAGTAGAACTAGCCTTCAGCAAAGGCTGCCAACAGCTTTTCACTGCACCAATCAGGAATCGACACCCTTTCTCCATAAGAGGAGCTCACAGTGCTAAAGGTTAATTTTTAGAACAATTGGCTAAATTACTAGAAATTATATGCTAACATCACCACCATAAAGGCCTTCTATACTTCAAAGCCTGGTCTAATTAGCGCAGAGAGAGAGCAGGGAGAAGGTCAGGGTGGACAAGATCACCTCCTGCTGAAAAGAAAGGAGGGACCAGGTTTCTGCATCAGCGAGATGCTCAATTTGCTTTTATACTTCCAGATATTATCTGCTGCGTTTCCCCTGACAGGCTGGTGCCCTCTGCAAGGAGAGGGGGTCAGGAGCAGTTTTCACTCACCAGTGGCTGCTGCTTGGTGGATTGTGTCCACCTCTGCTGTCCTTCCTCCAGCATCACCAGCACAATGCCAGCCAGGGGGACAGCATCTGGCTTGAGATCCACCTGGAGTTTTGGGAGACTCCTCACGGGCTGCAATTAAAAATGGGTTGGCGTAAAGCTTTTTGTACCAGTTTGAAGTTTGTAACCAGCCCCCCAGGAAAGCTTTCTGCTGTGCTAAGGCAGATATTTCCCTCTTGGAGTTGCTAGGAGGCTGTTCTTGCTTTTAAATTACGGGTTACGGGAAGGAACGCAAGATCTGTGCAAAAGAGGCTTTTTAGTTCTAGCTTTGTACATCACCCAACATTTTCCAGTCCTTGTTTGTGACAAGGTCTCCAAATTGTACAGTGGGGCAGGGACAAGAGGTTGAAGACAGGCTGATACCTTCATAACCACGCTTCAAGCTCTAGTCTGTCCTTTGGTGGCATGGCCCTGGGAGAAAACCTCCTATTTTCTCTCTCAGTATTGTTTTCTGCAAAACAAATAACGTCACTGCAGAAGAGGCAATATGCATGCTCATATACCAAGAGGCAGTGTGTTGAGATGAAGGACTTTTCACACTGCCTTGCAACCCACAACTCCTCTGTGCCTACAGCTGCTTGGAAACATCACTCCAGCAACCCCGAAAGCATTAAAAAAAAAAAAAAAAGGCATTACTTGATGTTCTTCCTAATGATCCAGACAAATCTGGAAAGTTGACCCTTTTAATCAGAATATGGAGAGCCAAGAGATAGGAGTACCCCTTCAAATATCAAGAAAAATGAAGATTTTCTTCACCCTTGTTTCTTTGCCCCTGGAAGTCTCTCTAAGCATTCAAGTAGATAAAGAGGTAAATGTTTTGGCCTCGAAGAAGGATGAAGTGATATTTAATCAGTAAAAGACTTTATCTTTACTGCAGATTGATTCCACCTATTGATTTTCAAAAGTCAAAATCTATTTCATTGGTGATCTGTATGCAGTCTAATTAAAACCACTTCCTCCCTCAGTTACTTAACGCAGAGCACAGGGATAGAATAACACCACTTAGAAAAGTCTGCAAGCTGCAGACTTGCACTTGTTTTGCCGGGATTGCAAAGCTGCCAGAGACCGGCCATGGCATCTGAGGAGCACTGTGGACGACGCTTTTTTACATATATTGAATAATCCAGTTATTTTGTAATCAGCTGTACCGTGTTGGTTTATTCACCTGTTGTGTTGTTTAAAAATGCAAAGGACACAGCACTGAGTGTCATTTCACCAAATCAGCTCCAGAATCATTTCCCACCTTCCAAAAGATCCCACCACCTCTCCACACATCACGGCCACCCTTGGGTTTGCCACAGAAACGGAGCAGATCCACACTCACATAGGAACACCATGTGTGCTGGTCAGTGGCCATCACATCATGTAAGAATGTTTTTTGTGGTCAGCAACGACTGTATAGGGAAAAAACTAAGAGCAAAAGAGGAAGTGGGTACCCATTCATAGGCACAGTAGTGCTGCAAGGAGCCAGGCATGGGAGAGACCACGAGACTCCTGTAACTTGAAAAAGGATTTTATGCCCCAGAAGGGGTGACAGTCATTCCAGGGAGGAAGACATGGAGACTGCTGGAGGAAGCAAGCTGTATCCAGACCACCAAGAGAGAAGAGGTGTTTCCTTAAGACTTACAGTTATCACTTCTTTTACTTTCTAATCTTTCTCTCCCAAAAATATTTTGGCTTTTACTGGGTTGTCTGGCTCTTGCTAATCGATCCCTGGAACATGGAGCCTTATTGGAGAGAACTATGGGATTTAATGGCCTAATTTAATACACGAGGGGCAACTTCCAAATGCTCTTCCATGAGACGGAGGTTAAGACACTGCTAGTCCCGTAATAAAAACAACCTGCTGTCAGCTCGTATTGGATTTGGTCTTCAGCATGGACTCCAAGATAGGTGAGACTTTGTACCTCCTCAACACATCTTCCTCTCGTCTTCAACGCAAAACAACAAAAAGTAATTTCAAAATAATTTCTTTTTCTTTCCTTCCAGAACAAAATTCTTTCTCAAAGCATTTTGTGTGCCAAAGGCCATGACAACCCTTCAGAGCTTTTACTACAGGCTTTTTACGTCCGTTTGCAGCCAGCGCTCTGGAAGCCTGCAGTGATGCAGAGATTGGTTCCCGAGACCCGAGGTCTAAAATTCTCCGGTTCAGACCACCACAGAGCTGCATTATCTAATAACAAGCAACTACGAACTACACTTTAGCTGTCTAGGGGCATTTTGGCACGAAACCTTAGTAAGCTTTTACCTAGGTTCCACCACTCCCTTGCTTCATAGATAAAAAAATTGAACACACTCGTTTTACAGTTTAAACATTAACATTTCTAGGATTCAAAAGGTCACAGTAAGGCTCTAGTGCATGAAACTTTCATATCTTAGCTAAAAATAATCTTATAATTAATTTACTTAAAATGGAGAACTTAACCAGTAATCTCTAATTGCTTTACTCCATAAAAGTCATAGTTGTACCACAGACACATTTATACACTGAAGCTACGAGACAGCGGTTGACTTTTCTTAATGCCCAGACATTTTTCCATCAGAAAGATGTGGTTTTAGTAAAATAAATATTTTTATATGGAAAGTACCATTTGAAAGGATACTAAAACTATATTTTTAAATAAATTAACCTTCATGGAAAACTGAACAACTTTCTGTTTTTAATCTGAGAACATAAGCACTCCCTTGGGGAAGAGGGAAGAAACTTAAAAGGTGAAGGGAAACAAAATCCAGAGAAGGAAAATGGAAAACTCAATACTTGCATTGCCAAAGCAGCACTGGGAACTTATAGCAAGTGTGCTTTTGTTTAGGAACTACGCTGGGAAGCGCAGACGTTGGAAGCGGTTGGTCCAAGTTTACAGAGTAAGTCAGAGGATCAAATCCCGGGAAGGCTCCCCTCCTCTGGCAAGAGCCACCAGAAGGAACCGGCTTCCGCACAGCAAAGGTCTGGAGTCAAAAGTGGTTTCTCTTACTCTGTGCAGGACTGTTTCCCATCAAAACTTGTAGTCACAGACTGTTGTAATAGGGGTATCACACACATTCCCCCAGCTGTAAACACTCGCTCACTTGTACAAGTTGGGAGAACAATTTCAAGATGGTTTTAAACCTCAAAATGGAAGGCGGCGGGGCAAAGTGCACAGGTAGCAGCCTTTAGTCCACATAGACTCCTTAGTGCTCAGAGGTTGCAATAGAGAAAATATTCAGACCTGGGCTGTAGTTTCTTCTTACTCATTTCTTTGAGGGTTCCTTTATGCTGGATATCATTACTGAGCTTGGTTAATGAAGGGGCAAGCCTTAGGCTCCACGCTAGGCTGCATTTCTAAGATTGTTCATGGGAACAGTCTGCTTGAAAGTAGGGATGTATTTTGACAAGCACCAGAATGCAAAACACCTCCACGGGCTGCCTTTGTGTATCATCTCTCACGGGCTCCAGAACGTACTGGCCAAGTCCACAAGAGAGCGTTACAGCAACAACCTTTGTCTTTCAGCTCTGACACCTTTGCAGCATCTGTAACCCAAGCTCACGCCTCCCTTCTTCCTAGAATAAGGCCGCGAGAGGGACAAGACAGACGTGTTCTTAAATACACCTTAACTAATGCTAAAATTCAACCTTGTGAGGTCAGAGTTACTCTCAATGAGACTAAATCAGCCAGATTTCCTTAATTTTCAAGCCAGGCAATTAGAAGACAATTATTTTTGTACACAGTGAAACAGTAGAAGCAGTTGAGCAGAACTGTTGAACTATAATCACTCTCTCCAAGGCAAAACCACACCGATTTCTACATGATGATGATTCTTCCATTCATGAGAGCTCATTCATCCCACAAGGCGGCTGTGAGAATAGCTGTAAATCTTGATACTTCTCCCAGAAATGACTATAGTTACAAAAGAACACACTGAAGTGAAAGGATATCGTATTTTTCCTCTTTTTCTTAGGATTCCTTTCTGGCTCATCCCTTCCAGGACAAAGTTTCAACAAATCCAAGAACATCTGACATTGCAATAGCTTATTTTCTAGCCCTGCCCTCAGGTTCCTGATGTGGGTTTCATTACAAGCTCTGTCCTCCCAGTCTTACTTCTCAAGTTTCAAGAATTTGAATGGAGGTGTTTAAATGCACAACTTTGTAAGGGGGTGGAGGGGAAGAAAACAAAGAATTATCTGCTCTACCATGCCATTTCATTCAGAGACACCTCGCAAGAGATAATGAATTTTGAATATCAGTAAGATTGCATAATCCAGCCACCCACTATCAGGCTGCTTAGAGGGAATTTGGCTATATTTTTTCCCTTGCCAAACTGTTCCTGCAGCAGGCCCCTTACTTGGCTGAAACACTGCTGCTATTCTGGCTGTAGAACACATTTAAGGGGAACACTTTGTTCCACTGCGTCAAATTTATTCTCCGCAAACTCTTCCTTCCTGCTCACGGCGCTCCCTACTCCGGATAAAGCCACCGACACCAGAGGAGCCCCAGCTCATCCATCACCCAACTCCACCACACCATCTTTTGTCGGGAGTCTCGAACAAGCCTCAGAGTCCTGTTGATGGAACCACCTATCCTGAAATAACTCATCTCAACAGGCAGCATGGAAAATGCTCAGCGCAGGAGTCGCTTCAGACAGGGTGACAGGAGCTTCATTTAGAGGCTGATCTCCAGCCCAAGCTTGGGTTTCTTTACAACTGTGACAAAGTCATGTGTCCTTCTGCCTCAGTTCCCTCAATACAAACCACACATAATAAAAAAAAAACACTATGAAAGAGACCACTGGACAGAATAAATGCAGAGTTTCTTCTCTTTCTTCCCCCCCCC